>JAWWNJ010000265.1:0-143596 GCA_037176885.1 Favolaschia claudopus
GTGTTAAAGTCTGCATGACAAGCTGTACGTTTGGGCGCTCATTCGATCGTCGGATAAGATGGAAAGCGCCTGGAAAGAGGCCGAGAGAGTTACAGATAGCGGATGTTCGGGTCCTGGAGCAAGAGTGGCGGAGAGAGCGACAATGGCGGTAGAGGGAGGAAAGCGACCTCGCGGAAGAAGAGCCCAATAGTGTTGAAAGCGATGCAAAAATCTGCCCCCCACTCCCGTATCAAATGTACCTCGTCCACGGCAGCGAAGAGCAATTTCGAACGGAATACAGGAGAATCTGAGATGACGCGCCATTCTTTGTCTTGTAGATGTTCTGGGTCACGCAGATGACCTGCCATTTTGTACCGGACTTTATGAGAGAAGTCAAATCGTTTCCGGCGCGTCGTGCGTCAGCCAATGACTCGCGGCAGTACGCAAACCCATGGATTCCGAGTTTTGACAGTTCAAAGACCTGTAAGGGTGCGCCATTTAGATGTGAAGGTGCAGAGCCACTGTCGACGCACAATATTATTAGCAAGTCCCTTCGTTGGGGTGACGACAATTCCCATTGGTCCAATGCGCGTGTCGAGTCCTCGAGGATAAAGATGCGGATTTGAGTTATATTCGTTGAGAACTAGCAAGGGAACCGAGAACGCTGCCGATTTTCCGTCGCCTGTTGCCGTGCAGCATAGGATATCATCTCCATTGAGAAGCGGTGCGACAAGATCCAGCTGAAATGGACGAAGTCCTTGCGTCCAGGCGGGTATGACCTTCTTTACGATGCTGTTGATAGTTTCGCGGCCGATTTCGTCCTTCCAGAGGGGTCTAGAAGGCATCTAAGAAGGGGCCCATGTATAGTTGAAGAGTAGCAGGTAGAATATACAAGTAATAGCTGAAAACGCGTGGATAGAAACAAGAAAGATGAAGAGCGAAGGCAAGACGCCACAATATACAGTCCATAATGCCCTAGATAGCAGGTCCCCTACAAATGATTAATGGCTAGATGATAGGGTTCCCCGAAATCCGCCGGATTCACAGCTGAGGCCTAGTGTCTAGGGTGACAATATTTCTTTCTCTGGGGAGTTATAATATTATGGTGCCTAATGTCTGGCTACCAGCTGGCCATATATTGGAGCAGTAAGAGAGGGTGGTTTCTAAAAGAATAATGCCTCCAGATGCTAGGCTCCGGTGGTATATAATATTATTATGACTACACAACAAAGGACTGCTCACCTTACACTAGACAAAAAATTATTTCTTTCCAAGCCGTTCAGGTGACAGCTGACTGCCCAGTGGAGGTGTTGAAATATTAATTCCTTGGAACCTTAGCATCTAGCTGATCAACTTGATGCAATACAATAATATTTCTTGGCCAGCTGAGTAGCTAACAGCTCACAGCCCATTATAGCTAGTATAATATTAATTCGCCTAGGTTGTTAGCACTCAGCTAGTTATTGAGGTTGAAAGCAATAATACTTGTTCACCTGAATGACTGGTCTGAGCTGTTCAGCAACACAGAAAACATCTTGCCTTGACAGATGGTATCAGCTGTCCAAGTGAATAATAATATTGGCCCTAGTCTCTTGGAGTCAGCTGATGGACCCTGTAGAGCCCAATATTATTATTGTGGCTAAACCTTTGGCAAGAGCTCATTGCCAAGAAGAATATTTGTTGCCTGTCTGACTCACGATGAGCTGGTGAAGGAAACAAATATTTTTGTACCTGTGACCCAGGATACAGCTATCAAAGAACTGGCACCTATAATAATATTATCTTCCTTACATAGCTGGTTCCAGCTTCCGAAACAGAGAATATTATTCACTCTGGGGGCTACTGTTCAGCTGACACAATTGTGACACTAGTAATAATATTACATTGGCTGTGCAACAAGACCCAGCTGACCGTTGGATATATTATTTCAGTGCCTAATTCACTGGCTCTGCTTGTTGATGTAGCAAATATTAGTTGCCCTACCTAGCCAGTCACAGCTAGTCAAACCGAACAATACTTCTCATCCAATCTGCCAGGTTGTAGCTCATGAACAATAATATTGATGTAGCTACATCTCTGGCAGAGCTTGTTATATCTTATATTATTGGGCCTTGGACCGCTGGAATCAGCTCGCCAATAAAATTAATATTCCTCAGCTGTTCTCCGGATACAATAATCAAGATAAAAAAATGCCATATACGAGGATTCGAAACCTCAGCATCCTGACAACAAGAGAACCTTAATGACAAACAACTCAGCTATTACACCAAAGAGACATTGATTTTGTGTGTGTGTGGTGTGACACAGGCGACTCCCTCTGTCTCTATGGTATCAGCAGCTTGCTTTTTTTCCATGTTCAATACCATTCTACCAAAGCAGGCAAAAAGTATTATCATCTAACAGTTAGGCTTCAGCTCATCCTTATATTGCTTGTGCTGTATAACAAATCAAACATGCTGTTTTCGAGCAGCCCACCTGGAAATGAATGTGTGTGTGCATTTATAACTTTTCTCGCAGAAACAATATCATTGTCCTAAATTTTGGCAAAGCTCAATAATATTATCCATCCTTGTATCTAGAGGCAAGCTCAATTATATATTTGAGTAATTACAAAAACACCGTAGACATCCTTGGAACATGATTAAATGCAAAGGAGAACCCAGCACTGCTCTCAATTGGTATTGTTATTTTCGACTCTACCACTGGGTTGTTTCCTTTTTAGGCTACTAACGCTTCCCATTTGAAAAAGGCAATTACACTACACCTCACATCCTAAAAAGGAAATTTTCAACATCACAGCCAGGCACATGTTGAATCCTGCATGTTTTCAACTTTGTACTTGTATCCAGCAGTTTTATTGTCTATTCTGGAGATTTGGAACATCTAATGCCGGTAATGGTGCCTGCCAACACACACAAAACCACCAAATATTTCTACCTTATGTACCCTAACATGATTCACTGTTTGACAAAGGAGCAATGGCCACAAAACACGACACTGATATAGAGTGGTACTCCTTCTATCACATGGGTACAATAATCTTATCATTTAGCCCTGAAAAGCCCACATATGTTGTATTCTGTGAAAACACATATTGTGCTGATCCTGTACCTCCCTATTCATTGGTGCTGCCCAATGTAGGCCACAGTACTTCACTGAGTGATATCTTTGCCTTTTATAACAAACTACACTATCATGAACCATCCTATAATGTGATTTCATTGCAACAACAACCAAAGTCTGTCTCCCTGTTACCTCATTAAAGGAGTATGATGAAAGGTGAGACAGACTAGTTTAGACAATTTTTGGTCTGTAAAAAGGTTTTGTCACCAAACATATGCTACAATCTCGTCAAATTCTTGAGCTATACTCAAGATCATTTTTGACATTTCTGAATTGATCTGTGAATAGCCCTCTAAACATGGCAGATATGGCCTTGAAAACACTCAACCTGCTCTCATTGAGTTCATAACTTGCTCAAAATAAGTTTTCCTGGACAGTTACATGAATGTATGCTAAAATGACATTTAGTCCATGTGCAAGTTTTGAGGTGTCTCAATCCACTTTACCGAAAACACAACTTTCTCAGATCTTGGTCAATTCTCATGCAATAAGGCATCTTTGGATGGGGATCAATATTCTAAGTCATATTGTATTCTCAGATTTGGCTGATATGCCCTCCTTGACACACAATTCATCAAATCATCCAAAACACATATTTGACAATATGAGATCAGAAGTGCACAAGAAGGTTGGATTTATGACAAAAAGGAGTTTTACTGATAAAGGACACAAGCTTTAATGACTTTAAGCAAGCTTAACAACAAGTGATGATCCTAGGATAAGGAAATATAGACATAAATGACATTGGATGAGATATCAACAATAGTCTTAGAATGTCACCCATTTGATATACAGACTTCATGCACAATCACCTCTGGAAGTGAGGGAACACATTACAAAGTTTATTTGTCCAGTACATGTACCATGATCACTGAGGCAACAATTTCCTGATGTAGGGTAAATTCATTGTATAGCTGCATATTAGATAGTCATAAACATGCTAAGACATTCAAGAATACTTCAATTATCTGGCATGACCTTATCAGAGTATATGGAACACTTTATGATAACTATATTGCATTTGATAGATTTAGTCTGAGCATTTCAACAGTTTCACAGGCTTGCACTGCTGTTTTTCAAAGTTATAGAACTGCATTGGTCTCAAACACCATTCAAGAATCAGTATAAGCTGTTATCATCAACAGCCTACATTGGCTATGCATGAGTAAGGGCATTTTATCAAAAATTTCCTTTTTTGGATGCTAGGAGTCAGTATCCAAAGAGGAATGTTGTGATTGAGGCTTGCAAAAGGCTGCCTGCTAGAAAGGAAGGCAGCCAAAGGTAAGGGAGTCTAATAGAAGAATTCTGCCATGGCTGGTTGGTGTATTGGTAGCATATGTTCATGTTGTTTTAGAGTTGTCAGATGATTGCTAGTTCAAACCCTGATGTTGGTGGTTTTTTGATTGCCTTAAATTTTGGCTCTTGTGCTCTGCTGCGTACTCTACTCTTCCCATGGACCATCATTTCACTCCACACTTTTTCTTTTGCTGTCACCTCAATTTCTCGGTGTCCGGAACACCCTACCAAAATATGAGTAGCTTCTCCCTAGCTGACTGGCACATACTATTGTTATAGTTTTAGAAAGCAGAACCCTAGCCGCAAGGAGGATAATACTATATGATAGGCAAGATGATGTCATCTAGCGGGTATGCGTACTATGAGCTGTAATTCACCAGGTAGGGCAACTAATATTTGCTACATCAACAAGCAGAGCCAGTGAATTAGGCACTGAAATAATATATCCAACGGTCAGCTGGGTCTTGTTGCACAGCCAATGTAATATTATTACTAGTGTCACAATTGTGTCAGCTGAACAGTAGCCCCCAGAGTGAATAATATTCTCTGTTTCGGAAGCTGGAACCAGCTATGTAAGGAAGATAATATTATTATAGGTGCCAGTTCTTTGATAGCTGTATCCTGGGTCACAGGTACAAAAATATTTGTTTCCTTCACCAGCTCATCGCGAGTCAGACAGGCAACAAATATTCTTCTTGGCAATGAGCTCTTGCCAAAGGTTTAGCCGCAATAATAATATTGGGCTCTACAGGGTCCATCAGCTGACTCCAAGAGACTAGGGCCAATATTATTATTCACTTGGACAGCTGATACCATCTGTCAAGGCAAGATGTTTTCTGTGTTGCTGAACAGCTCAGACCAGTCATTCAGGTGAACAAGTATTATTGCTTTCAACCTCAATAACTAGCTGAGTGCTAACAACCTAGGCGAATTAATATTATACTAGCTATAATGGGCTGTGAGCTGTTAGCTACTCAGCTGGCCAAGAAATATTATTGTATTGCATCAAGTTGATCAGCTAGATGCTAAGGTTCCAAGGAATTAATATTTCAACACCTCCACTGGGCAGTCAGCTGTCACCTGAACGGCTTGGAAAGAAATAATTTTTTGTCTAGTGTAAGGTGAGCAGTCCTTTGTTGTGTAGTCATAATAATATTATATACCACCGGAGCCTAGCATCTGGAGGCATTATTCTTTTAGAAACCACCCTCTCTTACTGCTCCAATATATGGCCAGCTGGTAGCCAGACATTAGGCACCATAATATTATAACTCCCCAGAGAAAGAAATATTGTCACCCTAGACACTAGGCCTCAGCTGTGAATCCGGCGGATTTCGGGGAACCCTATCATCTAGCCATTAATCATTTGTAGGGGACCTGCTATCTAGGTCATTATGGACTGCAGGCACTGAAGACGCGTGATGCCGTCATGCACCGCCACCAAAGATTATATAATCCAAATCCCACTCCTTACACGGCCTTGATCTTAAAAACGGACTAACTTCTGAGCCACATCAGGACGAAACGTGAACGTTCGCGAATTTTCGATGTGGAAGCAAAGTGATCCAAGAAATGCCGAATAAAATAATATAAAATATCATTATTGGTATGCTGCGTTCGAACTGTCGTTTACACTCAGGCCTTGAAGTGATGTGTCTAAATATATTCCCGATGTTCGTGAATTTTAGGTCTCAACACCTCCATTTCTGGTCTCCAGCCGAGCGAATTTTATCCGGATCTGAACCAGACCTCTCGGCCAACACCCATGCTTTATCCGAATTTTGTACCAGCCCTGGCCGCGAAAATGTTGATTTCTCGTCCGAATTGGGGCAGGATAGGGGCGAATTCTGGGCATGTTTTATCCGAATTGAAAATTTTGCCGGCAGGCATCATAGGTGGTTGTCGGGGGTCCTACCATCCCCAGCCACCGCCGAAACCCCCCGAATCTTCGCTCGCAGCCGTCGTCCCAGGCGTGCGGCAGTGCGGCTGGCCCTCAATCGCCTCCACGCGCGCACGTTTCGGCACAGACCCCACGCTCGCCATATCCGCGCCATCCAGCTCATCCACATCCAACTCCTCCGACCCCCCGCTTGCGCTACCATGCGCTCGTTTCGGCGGCGTGCCCCCACGAGAAGACCTATGACGTTGCACCTCGTCGGCCCCGCCCTCCAACTCATCCACCGACCTCTTCCTCCCCGTCATCGACGGCGCGATCCACGTCGTCGGCGCAGGATTCAATAGAAACGGCTTCCTATCTCTTCCTCTTTCTCCTCCTCGTATTCCTCCCCATCCATTGAGAACGACATATTGTCGTGATTGTACCCTCCCATACCATCACCGCTCCCACACTTCCCGTCCTGCATGTTCTTCGCCATCTCCATTTCGCGCTCCCAAGACGCCCTCGTCCCGCTTGACCTGAAGCCAATACCGCTCCTGCGCCGTCAGGCCCTCGATCCCCTCGACATCGCCTTCGCTGTCGTCGTATTCGGGCTGATAGCTGTCAGGATCCACGCACGACGTTCTCTGTGCCAGCGGTGTTCTCCTCTTCGGCGGGATAGGCGTAACATAAGGTCCATCCCCGGGCGCCGCGTTATCCTTCCCATGCTGCTGTTGGTGCTTCTCGCTACTTCTGGGAGACCGGGCATCGCAGCGCGCGCGGCGACAGGAGCTGTTGTCTTCGTCGCCGTGCTGTAAGAGACTGTCGTATATACACGCTTAAGCCGGCTTAAGCCAGCCAAATCCCACTGTAACGTATACATGTATCTGCAACGGCTTAAGCCGGCTTAAACTAGTGAATACGACGAAAGAGCCCGTTGAGCCACTTCAGAATTCTAAGTCAGCCTAAGGTGCTTAAGGCGCTTAAGCCCTTTCAGTCGGTTCATGCCGACGATAACCTGCTACATAGACCCTAGACCCGCTACATAGAAGCATGTTGATGTAGGTAGGACTGATATATTTTGCAATTCAAGCAAAATCCAAGCAAAATCAGATTTTTTTTTTGGAAAAGTGAGAACAAAGGCCGCTCACCATGGGATGGCAAACCAAGCCAGGCAAGTCGAGATGTAATAAGAGAACGTAGGATAGTACTGTAGGTACGTGATAAGTACAAGAAACCCACCATAAGAGAAAATGGAGCACACTGACCTTCGGAACGAATTTCAGAGACAATGAGCGCGCGAGGAAACAAAACAACATAGGCGGGTATTGGAGATAACATCGAGAGAACCTTTCCGGGGCATCCGCAGGGGTGTATACATAGAGATAGGTGTGAACAACTTCGACAACCTGGTACCAGAGACATTACGTAATGCGACCCCCCGCGACTAGAAGGTAGTATTTATGCGTCCTGTACGCAACCTCTCGGTCAGGGCGTTAGAAACAACGAGCTGAGAGCACAAACCTCGTCCCCCGAAGGTTCATCAGCCTGAGCCCGTCGGGAGTTAGCATACAAAGACTGGATCAAAAGAAAAAGACGCACCAGCTCCTCCTCAGCCTCAAATTCATCTTCCTCCGACTCCGTCTCTTCCACAGATGGTTCCTCCTCTGTCTCATCATCATCCTCGCTGCTTGCGGACTTGCGCGAGTGCTCCTGGAGTATTGCGTCCCGTATAGCTGTGTCTTGCTTGCGCCGTTCCATGACGAAATTCAATAAATCTAGATTGGGGTCTTCGATGACACGATACTTGCTGAGACTCTGGTGTCGCTCCAACAACGTTCCTCCTTCCGCTTCCCGTCGCCCAAATATTGCCGCCTGGTCTTTCGCATACGCAATGAACCCGACATCCGAAGAATCTTGAATGGCTGCAAGCTTCGTCCAGATTTCCTTGTACTTGGCAAAGCTCCGGACCGTTGTCCTCCACTCCGCTAGCTTCATCTCAACCTGTTCCCTCCATCGCTCCATCTCCGCCTCCGCACGGAAGAACTGAACACGATCGCCTGCCAGTGATTTAAGCCACAGGGTGAATCAGAGAAGGCGCGCCTCGTACCTTCGTTATTCCACGCATAATTAGCTGGTTAGGCCACAAATTCGCTGATTTGTCCTTGCAAGGCTAATTTTCAATCTTGACGCCACTAGTACGCTAAATATGCGATCGGTCGCGATGCGGCATCTATGAAGGCTGTAGTGGGTGAAGAGGCTCTATCATCGGAAGACAAATTGGCGCTTGAGTATTTTGGACAAATTCGAACGGCAATGTCATCTTCCCAATTTTATACGACCATATCCATCCCTCCGCCGGCGGTGCTTTTTTCAATTCAGCGATCGGCTTCACTCTGCTTTTGCCTGTGGGTGAGGGTCGCGCAGACGCCTTGCGCCTCCCCATCAGAGTACCGACCGTTGGGGCCGCCGAGGCCGATGGGCCAGCCGTAGCAGCAGAGGCCACCGACACGGAGGGGGCAGTGGAGCGCATACCAGCGGAAACTGAGGCCTGGGTCCAGATTGTCCCCTCCGTGTGGCGCGAGTCTCCCAATTGGCGACGCATGCTTCTTGACTTCATATACGTGTGCTCGGGCTTCAGTTCCTGGAAGTCCGTCTCGTCGCCTACTGCCAGGCCCAACGTCATGAGCGCTTCCCGAGCAGCCATGTATCTCGCGATATGAAGGTCACGGCGACGCTGTGTCGTTGATCTGCTTCTGAGCAATCGTGTAAACGCCGCTGTCGTTCTTTCTTTTACGATCACGTAGCGCTCGCAATGCCTTCGCAATGACCTTGACCTTCGCGACAGCGTCGTACGCGGCGCCCTCCCGAAGCTCGCCCTCAATCCTGACAAACGGCGTCAGTCCCAACGCGGATCGCTCTGGCTCCTCCACTTCGGAAGGTAGACCAAGGAGTTCGTCCTCGACGGCACATGCGTCTCGCGAGCCCAGGAAATCATCAATGTCAGGCAGCAGCAGCCTTTGCACTCTGCGCCATGCGACAATCGATTCCTCGAGCTTGGTTCGCTGGGCATCAATGTCCTTCTTCAGCGTTTCGGTGAATTGCACCTTCAGGCGCGAAACAAGCTTGCCGATCTTGAGTCTGTGGTATAGTTAATTCAAGCAGCAAACTTGTATGAGCTCTCCACGTACTGGTCTGCTCGTAAAAGTATGCCGTTGTCGATGCTTTACTCATGGAGGTAGCCGAGTTCGGGACTACGCCTTCTTGTGCCAGCATTAGTTCGTATATCGCCTTCTGAGTCGGGACTATCAACTCGTTAGCAAGATCCTGATTAATTGAGTACCCAGCTCACCGTTGACATTCGAATGTCGATAAACGCTGGTGGTAAACTTGGGATCGGATGTGTCGGGCTCTCTACTCTCCTTCAGCCAATTCTCCTCGACTATGCGTTGAGCATACGTGGCACAAAGGCCCAGAAAATGTTTGTGATGTTTCTCGAAGGTCGCCTCAGCGGTGCGCAAGTCCGCGAGCAGGAGCAGAACTACAAGGTCATTAGCATCAAAGTATATGACCTGTGGGTAAGATACATGCAAGCCATGGACATCAGCAGATCGACGCTGTCGAACTGCAACGTGAACTCTACGTCGCCTTTATGCTTCGCGCTGAGCCTTTGCCTGATGGAGCGAGCAAAGGCGAAATCGACGTTAGCGTATCTAATCATCGGATCAGCGGTAATTTCGACCTCCAGAATCGCACAGACCGACCTCTCGCCGTGTTGTAAATCTACAGAGGCTTTGACGAATACATGGGTGCACTGGACGTTCACGATGCCAGTGATTTCCGTATTTTCGAACTTCTTCTTATCCTGATTATTGACAGCGTTGAGGTTATTGCAGTTCGATCGCGGCTAGACAGATTCACTTAGTAAAAAGACCTGGTGAATCAACGCAACAATCCGCGTACTCTTTCCCGGGGGGTTGTTGTCGAGATGGGTTTTGAGGTCGGTGTCAAGGGGGAAAAACCACTGCCTTGGTACAACGAGTAGTCGTTAGGATCGCTGTTCTTAGTTGACTTGGTGCAGTGAAAGTTGCCGTCTATTGTCTCCCGCTGCTGATTGAGATGGCTGTAAACGTCAATCAGTATACGGATGCGTCGCTACATCCAGAAGCAGGAGCTCACCGAAGATCAGGCGGCAATTTCAGCAATTTATTGTCCATATTGAAGCCCGGTTCAGGACAAGAAGGGCAATACAAGATTGTATTACCCTTGGGACGGTGGGTCAAGAAGCCATCAATCCCATGCGCCTGGCCCGCCCGCTTTTGAGCGTTGAGGACGCCCCACCAGCGGCTAGATCGTATAAAGTTGTCGAACATGTCCTGGAAGTTTTCGTGTTAGATATACATGACGAAAAAAATGTTGGTGGCTTACGGGGACATCAACAGTGAAGGCGTTGTCACTCGTGCGGCGCAAGGCACCATAGAAGTCGAATGCCGGGACTTTTGACTCGACGTGCAAGATTTCGAAGCGTCGGAGTACGCTGAAGGCTATGGCACTCTTGGGTTCCGTAAAGCTACATGGGAACAACCCGGCGTCCAAGAGCTGGGCAACGCGAGAGGGAAGCTCGTCTTCTGCGGCTTGGGTTGTATGGCCGCACACCAAAAGCTCGACCGACTGGGGTCCTGTTGACGCCGTATGGACCTCGACTATCTCCGACGGCCCCCGACAACCTGTCGATGGACGCCCTTGCCGCCGCCCCTTCTTGCCTGTTATACTGGCAATCCAATCTCTGTTCGGCTCGTTCGTCGTGGTGGGGGTGAAAACAAGTCGCTGTCACGTGTAAAAGCTGAGACAATAAGACTTTCGATCGGCTGTAGCATCTGATCAGTCCTGAATCGTTGCGGGAGATGTCGATGGGTCGCTTACCGTCTTCAATATTCAATATTCAATCACGACATACGTCTCTTCCATGACAGTCGGTTGCATGATCGCTGGGGAAGGCGTCAGATGCATATTTCAGCCGATAGCGAATCGCATGAGCTCACCTTTATGAGTCGTGAAAAAGGCCGACGATAAGTCAGGGCTCAAATGGAGGGTCCAAGATTTGATGAGGCTGACATCGAGTCAAGCCGCAATGCGATGTAAGTAGGGAAGTAAGAGATACAGGTCGCGGTATAAGAACAGAAAAGCTAGCTAAGACAAGAATAGTAGAGTACTAAGAGTGTCCGTTTGACTACAGTGCCCGTTTGACTACAATGAAGAAAAAAAAAACTGAAAGCGGCAACGAGTCCGAATCATAGACACCTCTCAACGAGAGGATCTAGAAACGAGGTCAGGCGTTGGCCGGACCATAGAGAAGGAGGCTGACTTCAAGTCAAGCCCACACACGCCAGCGACATCAAGTCAGCTGGACGTGCTGCGAATGACGTCGCCGAACACAAAGTCTACAGAAAAGACCGTGAGTTGTGATTGTAGAAAGAGAAAAAGAAAGAAAAAGAGGTTGGAGTACGCTACCGTGAACCCGTGAAACGCCCGCCCTGTATGCCTGTGGATGTTAGAGCAGGTTTGAGGAGGATGTAGTCGAGAGCCACACCGTGTGGAGGGAGACAGTGAGCCGCAGGCGAGGTCGAGGGGGGCGAGCGGATGAGCGAGAAGTGCTACCCGGATTGTATTTGAGGGTGGTCTAGCGCTCAGGCAAGGCGCAGGCGGCGGTACGCAGGTGTCGTCGTCGTCGTCGTGTGGCAGGCAGAGAAAGGCGAAGTGACTGATGGATGTGACTGATGTAACTCATCACGCAGACGCGATCACGTTGTCGGTCGCGTCGCATCCTCAAGTCCAATTCGCAGCGTATTATTTCTAGGTGACATGCGCGTCAACAAGAGCAGTAAGTATTTGCTACTAAAGTTCTAGATACTTTCACTTTACGATGGCAAGGCATAATGCGTACTGAATTCACGGGATTTACAACGAAACAAGTATATTAAGTAATTGTCCAAGCAATCTCAACGACACTAATCATATGTAGTTTATCCATGTCGCTGGGTGTGAGCAATGGTGCGCCAAAGCTTGGGGGTGGCAATCGCAATCTCGATTCTCGCGCCATAGATGACATATGTGCGTGAGGAGGAAGGGTGAGAGGCGTCCTATAAATGGTGGGTAATCTGGATAGGGTGGCAGAAGTGGAGGAAAATTTCGGAGATAATTTCGTTGGGTAACGTCAAGACTGGGTATTTATATATATATAAGCGTCCAAACGCTTTTGAGGGTTATGCTTTGCGGAGCGTAGAGAGGAAATCGATTTCTGTAGAGCTGATATCTGCTTTTCGAGCTCGAGAATCTGGGCGTCAGATTCCATACAGACGAGCATGGCTGAACGAGAAGATAGCACGAAGGATTTACACGAGGTGGCGAAATTTTGGACGAAGTGTAGCAGCTTCTACCCGAGTTCGGGCGATTGAGATGACAGTGGCAGAAAGGAAAAAAAAGTCACACCGTGACTTTCAATCACGCTTCTCCTCCGCCTTGCGAAGCAATTTGTTTTCGTCCTCTTCAACTAACTATCAAGTCAACGGTAGTATGCGATGATGGGAGAGAGATATCATAGGTGTAGAATATAGGGGGAATTTCCACCATAAAGAAGCGTACTGTACAGTTTCGGTCAATTCTCCTGGCCTGTGACCTGTGACATCGCAATTCGAACTTCGATATTCGTAAATGCTTGGACCGGCGTGTGACACGGAAAAAAATTCGTAAATTCATATATTCTGGCGGGGAAACATAGCGGGAAATAACGGTGTACGCGCAGGTACGCACCTCTATTTTTTGCACTCTGTCACAGATTTTGTTGAGATTTCAGCGATGAGCGCAAAATGTGCTATTTTCTTGCCCAGATGAGTGCCGAGAACACTCAATCACATCAAGTCTGCCCTTTTTGGAGATGGCACGCCAAAATCAAGGCGCGGCACGACCAGGGCCGTGCCGGAAGAATTTTTTGACTTTTCCGCGCCTTTTGGCAAAATTTGTGACTGATTTTCGGAATTCGTAAGAACCCTCGGTGACCCGTGACATATGAATTGAGCGAAACTATACAGTATGCGGGCGTGAAGATCGTCTGCCCCAGGCGGCAGTGTACATCCGTAGCAAAAAGGCAAGGAGGAAGTAGGAGCCCATCCCCAGGGCTGGGATGTGCACTGAAGTACGTGGCGTAGTCGTAGGGGATTGTAGTAAACTGCCGATATTGGAAATCGATCCCTCTTCTACCAATCCTAATCGGCCGTGAATAGACTTGCTTGCTGTTCGTGGAAGTGGATATCGAAGGCACGACAGGGTTCAATCAGCGACCGCTGAGTCTGAAATATGCACACCCCACGCGCAAGCCGGATCGTCGACGGGGACCGGGTTCAATACGACCACCGAAGCTCAGGAAGAAGGTGAGGAGAGCGACCGAAATGTGGGTAACGGTCCGTGGAAGGAGGCCAGGGGATGTATTCAAGGGTGTTGTCGGCGGGGACCAAACGCGCGTGCCTTGCGCAATGCCCATGTCAACAAACCCCTCGGGGACTTCGCTATCACAAAGCGCCTAGTCAGCCTGGAGCTGAGCAACGAATCCTCGACAACGTTTACAGTCGATACCCTCGAGACTCCAGTTGCTTGGTAGCAGTAAAACTCGCGGGTCGTGACTAGATTGGAAAGAGCCGAAGGTGAGTGAGCGGAAAGATAGGACTAGAGACGAAGAGTACGCACCATAATGACCGAAAGCTGCCTGCCTCTCCGTCATGCTGCATCCTCGCCCTCGCCCTCGCCCACCCACCGCTCTCTCCATCGCCTGTCCCGCCATAACTCATCCCTCTTCGTCCTCACCATCATCGTCGCCTCGCCCTCATGTCCGCTTCTCCCCTCCCCGATCCCTCCGTCCCCGCAGGAAACGGTCTCCCCGCTTCCATACTCTTTTCAAGCAAACCCCCATACCCATCCTCTTCCTCCCCGCACATCAGCCCCTCGACCTGACAAGCCCGCAAATGCGACACCGTCTAGGAAGACGACATCCGCGGGGCAGGATATTCCTAGCGAACGGACGAACACGAATGCAGAGGGGATCGGCTCCTTCACTGCTGTACACCCCATGGCGGTAGACGCAGTATGTAAGTGGCGTGAAAGAACAGAATTTGTTCCGGGGGATACTCTATGACGAGACCACGAGCGGAGGACGATGGAGGTAGCGACAAAGACACAGGAAGCACGGACGGGAAGGTGATCATAGCGAAGCCCATGATGCGGCTGCTGCTGGTGAAGAGAAGGACACCCGTGTTTGGACGCAGCGGCGGCGGGGAAGTGAGACTGGAGAGAGGACGGAGGATGACCGTTGTGGATGTTAGAATGAATTTCACATCCAGTAAGGCACCTGCTTTGGCGAGCGGCGTCGGTACGCGGAGCTACATATGCACGAGGGCCGTGGATGCCGAGCAAGCTGAGTACGATCTGAAGAAGGCGGGGATGGTGACGTCGAAAACAAAGTGAGTTTCGGTTCCCTGCTTCTCCTCCCCTCCTTGACCACCACCTCGACCTCGACCTCCCGCACATTCCTCGTATCCCTCACCCGGCCGCACCACCCTCTCCTATCCTCTCCACGCCAGCAAGGTCCTCCTCGCCGCCTCGATACGGGCATGATTCCGACGTGTCAGCCGACGGCGACGCACCACACCGACGCGGATGGCACCGTGGAAACGATGGACGTGGTAGAGAGGGTAGAGCTCTCGATTCCTAGTAGCCGATAACGTTGGAAGCGGCAGCTGGAGGTGCATGTTATGTACATGTGCTGGAGGCCAAGCCAGCCAGCTCTTTGATCACGAAAAACTTGGATCTGGTACCGAGTCTGCGCCGCAGAAGGTCGGGGCGAGGAGTTAGAGGAAATTGGAGCGTGTTCCGCGATGGCGAGGAAGACGAGAGCGGCTGTAGCTGCTGGAGTGAGAGCCACGTCTGGGGAGAAGTGTACGCAGGAGAAGTTTCTTCGGCGACGCTGCCGAAGTGTGCCCGACGACATTCGAGTCATTATCCTGGTACACGGGCGGGGCCCGGGGCGGCCCGGGGTGGCCGGCCGGCGTATGTCGAGGAAGTAAGAGGTCGGAGCCACGCGGAGCTGCGGCAAACGCTGACGAGCGATCAGCTGCGATACTGATAGAGAGATCATTCGAACGAGACGTACCCGTACCCGTACAACCCGCCCCCTTTTTACCGTGCCGCATTCGACCTCGATTTGTGCCTCCTCCTGCATCCGAACCCCCCTTGGCCTCCCCCACCTCTGACGTCCCAAAAAGGCAATTGCTTACAAACGCGATAAGATAACGGACTTCGAACGTAGAGAGCAATTATACTACATTGTACGCGTATTTCAGGTGAAAATGAATGGAAACAGACTCCCCGAGCTGTACTACGCGTCGTGAGCGCTGTCCGCGGCATTTGTGGGTCTAGGACGGTAATACATCGCGGCACTTGTTGATGTCTCCCACGTCGATGGTGTTCTGCCTCGTGTCGATTTGAACCTCTTCTCCTTCGTCAAACATGCTCGCGCCAGTCGCAAGAACGAAGCCCCGTCCCTCTCCAACGTCTGAAGCATTCGCTGGTCTCCAAATTGCCGCTGATATCTCAACCCTTTTGCAAAATCAAGGATGGTGTCGATGTGCTGATCTAGCGTCGCTTTGAATGAAAGGCCGCCATCCTCTGGACCCATGTCGATAACTTCGTCGTCTTCATCTTCATCGTAATCATCGCCACCAGCATCGTTCGGAGATCGAACTCCACCGTCACCAGAAGGTTCGGGAATGGAGGTGGAAGGTGTCGAAGTGGAAGGTGTGTCGCTCGCTGACGACCGTGTATTCTGGATTGACGAATGGGTCCAGAATGGCGCGGTGCGCTGGCGTTTAACCTCCAAAAAGAACACAGGCGGCACGGGCCCTACAGCCTGGACGACGTGCTTGCACAGCAAGAACCGGTTTATTGCTTGCGACGGACAATTACAGAGCAGCTTCGCTCTATTCGTCTGATACGCTGGGTTGACGGGAAGGGTAATCGGAGTCTTGGCCAGCTTCTTCCACATCCGCTTGAAGTCTTTGCGCCAGCAAGGGAGCTCGCGATACCGGCCCGTGTCGGTAAGTAGACTGTCGAGCTTGCGGTAGTAACTTGGCGCTAATTTGACAATCAGAATCCACGCGAGAAGGTCGCAGCGTGGCATGTGGAAGTGGTGGAGGACGGTCATTGAGCAAATGGATCTGTTGTGGTTCTCGGTGACGGCGAAGCGTTGGTGGATGACCATCATGGGGGCAGAATATGCAGTTAAGTCTCGGAGTACAGAGAATGATCTGTGGTTCCGGGAAGAGGCTCATCGAGGTGTCATCAGCACCGAGCAGATGATAAAGCTGCTGCAAATCTCGGCAGAATTTCCCAGCCAGATCTGGTCCAACATTGTCTGGTTCGGGAGGGTAATCTGGATGTTCGTTTTCCGCCCCAAATGCACTATATAGCACAGCGTGAATACTTCGCAACCAGGCTGTTTCTCTGGGTTGTCGGGGTTCATTGAGTTGATTTAGGTGAAGTTGGAAAAGGGGATATGTGGTGATTAAAATGGAGAGGATGTAGAAGACTCGCCGCAGCGAAAACTGCGCAACAAAATAGAGTTGGAGGACAGCCAAACCATGGCCAAGCGAAGGTATCATCGGTGTAACGATCAAGTTTGCGCAATTTCCTTTTTAGGTTACTTATGAACTTCAAGTCTTCAACCGACAATCACACTATATTCCACCTGCATTTTGTTTCAATCAACAGGGACACACAATGATGTCAATGCTATAAAGTTCTTCTAGTTAGCAGCAGAGCATCATAGGTCACATGCCATGCCACATGTTTTACGCGTGTTACTCTTGAGTCTTGAGTCTTTCGACATTTATTTTGACGTTTGCGGACAACAACTGACCAGAAGTATTTTTCATAGACTCTTCATTGAATTCTCTGTACTCCTCAAAGTATTCGACCTGAATTTACTTTGACTATTCAAGCCTAATAACCCGAAAGTTGATTCACTCACCTTAATGAAGTTCTCACGGTGCTGTGTCGTTCACCCGCTGCCATTCTGCGTACCACAACGATCCACAAGGATTATACAAGTCAAAACCCCTTATAACTCAATCACCTGAATGCCAAAGCTTCGAACAACGACCAGTATGTTGAGTAGTAATGCTTGAGTACGACGGATGGACTACGGAATCCGGAAGTTGGTGAGTGTCCCGTCTAGTACGCTACTCGAGCAAGATACGCAAGATTGTCTACAAACTCGACTCAATGATCAAGGGAGTTGCTCCGGAACCTAGTGGATGCCTTCGACTTCCTGCTTCCCTCCCCGTTGCGCGCTTTCTTGGTTGCCCGCTGCTCCTTTTTCTCCGACTTGATCTCTGCGAGGCGGCGCTCGAGCTTCTTTTGCTCATCATCCTCCGAGCTGGATTCAGCAGAAGCACGAGCTGCGGAGCTGCTGCTCGAACGTCTGCGCTTTCTGGACGCTGCCTCTGCTGCCTCATGAGCTTCCCTCGCCTTTGTGAGATGCTCCTTCCACTGCGTCGCTGACATCTTGTCAAATTTGGCCTTGATTTTGTCGTCAAGCGATACATCTCCATCCACCCACATCTTGGCTTTGGTGTCGAACTCGAGGTCTGGTGATTCGAAAAGCTTCCCGTCAGCCGTAAGAGTACCGTTAACGATTCCCAATGCATTTGTGATTGTCTTCTTACTGAATGCACGGTTCGCAAACTCCCGGTATTCTGCTTTCTCGTGGTCCTTCAACTCTCCAAAGCTGAGCTCATGTATACACCGCTGAGAGGATACTGACCTTCTGGCATTCTGTAAGGCTTCCCCTTTGCGCGCCCGGTCGAAAAATTCTCATCACAATATTCGATGCACTGCTGGCGCTGATTCCACCGAGCAAGTCTGGGGCCAATGGTGCTGAGCCCGCCAGGTTTCTTCTTTTCAATTTTCACCCCAATAGTGTCTCTCACACAAGCCAGAAACACCGTGTTCGAGTCGATCTCCCGGTCCCGGTCACTGTCGTCATCGTCATCGTCGTCAATCTTCTTCTGCTTCTGCGACTTCTTTGACTTCTTTCGTTCGGATCGTTCCCTTGCAGCCTCCAGCGGCTTGAAAGAACCGGCAAAATGTGGCTCCGAGTCCTAGACGATAAGTAGACCTTCAGTTCAGTCGATATCAAACCCTTCGATGACGCCTACTGATGCGGAGTCACTCTCGGTCTCAGGGGCTTTCTTGGGGTGCTCCCCTTTCTTCCACAGTAACGACAAAATTAATCGGTCAGGAAGACATTGAAGCGGACACATGTCCGCTGCGGGCACCTCCAGCGTATCTGGGAAGTTGCCCTTCATGAACTGCTCTGCGGAGCCAAGACTCATGGCTACTTGGCCCTGAATGAGCGTCAATCTTCGGTGAGGATTTTCTATAGCAATGATGTATTTGAATTGTCTCAAACGGAATATGAACCGCTTTGTACTCGCCTTTATTCGGACTCAGCTGTGTAAGCGCGGCTGGGATCAGTTGCTTCAAGGAAGCTACCACTCCTCCATCGACATCTCGGAAGAGCGGGATTGCAGCTCTAACTGCTGGCGGGATCCACACCAGCTGTGTCACCTTTTCTCCGCAGAATTCTACAGCAACTTTGATAGAACCAAATCAATAAATATCAGGAAACAAACGGCGAGACCTTTCACCTGGAAGTTGAGCCTCAGCATCATGCTGCTTCAACATACGGTAGTAATAAGAATCGACAAGACTGGGGCCTGGGCTAGGCAGAGGCTTGGGTGGCGGCGGCAGCACTTCTTCAAGCTCACCAGGGTCCGAGGGCACTGATTCGTTTTCGGAAGGCGAAAGTGGAGACACTAAGTCAAGTTGGATCAGTTTATCCCAGCACTACTTGGACAAAAAAAAAACTCGCAAGTCCCTGGAGAGTTCGGAGCCTTATCTTTGTCCCCATTCTTCTTGACATCCAATTTCAGTGCTGTCTTATTTAGACGCTTCAGCTGGGGAGCCGGATCAGACTTCACCCTCTTCTCAAGTAGTTTTCTATGGGCGCTGTGTGGTAGTTAAAGACTCATCCTTGTTTCTTTGAAAGGTGACTCGGAAACATTACCCCGTTGCATGAACACTTTTTGCCTCCATGTCCTCCTTATCCTTGTCTGCGCTGTTTTTCAAGGCTGCACCACCGGTAGTTTGCGCACGATGAACAACAAATTTGTGGAAGCGCGTATCGTTTGGATTTTTTCCGATGGCTGCGGTTATTTGCCCTTTGAGCGTATTGACAGTAATGCTCCCGGAATCAAGAGGGAGGTCTATCCCGAGCTCTTTTGCCAAGGAACAGAGCTCAGGTTTCTTGAGGGAGGCTACAGGCCCTGCTGGTAGCTTGTCAAATGCAGGGATGTTGTTCATGTCGACACGACGACTCATAGCGGCAGATGGTAAGACAGAATCGTCGGAATCGGGTATTTTCGAGAATATTATCGCCGTTAGAGTTGTCCACGTCCATTGCTGACTGCGTTTCTCGTCGAGAAAGGTTTGTTGACGTGAAGTTATTTGGGCACGTGAAGATGCATCACGCGAAGATGATTCTTTGATATCATTGATGAGATTATCCTTTTATGGTATGTCAGAGGTGGGGGAGGTGTAGGCCAGCTCTGCATCCGTCTTCCTCCCCTCGTGCAGTTCTCCCCCCCGTGGTCACAGATGATCAATCCGCAGCGCGATTGTTTCCTGGAAGATCGACCACCGGACCCACACGTATACCACCATCGCCTTCCGATGTGTACTTCCCGCACCACCACAATGCCGCAGATACTATTAATTGAGTGGATGGAGGACGAGGAGCGCGCAGCGTTGACCTATGACTGTCAGCCGGTGACAACGCCGAAGTGAGTGGAAAGAGACGGCGCACCTATGTATATAATGCTGTCCTCAAAACAGTATACTTCGACCCGTCAATCTCACCGCCCACCGCCCTCGACACAGAGAATTCCATCCCAGAGACGAGCGATGACGAAGGCCTAGGGACAGATTGTTGATAGATAAGAGTGTTTTTCAGCCAGATGATAAAAACTAACAAATAGATTTCGAAGATTCAAAAGCCCACTCCACAGGCTTGCGATACAGCAAGTATCATATGAAGAGACAGACAAGAGGGGTGCGCGAAGGTGACGTGGTCCGACGACGGATGGCGCCGGGACAGAGCGGGATAGATTCAGGTATACCTACAAAACATTTGTCATTTCTCAGGCGTGGAAGGAAGCGTGAGGAGGACGCACTGATAGCTTGCTATGGTGCCCGTCGAATTCGTCCGTAAGATTGCTGAACCCTAGCGTTCGCAACGGGAGCAGAGTTGGAGAGAGGAGCTCGGAAACGGGTCGGTGGTGTACGGCGACGTTAGCGTGCGGGAAGACAGACAGGGCGAGCGGTGATTGTCGGTCAAAAGGACGGGGTAGAAGGGAGGCCAGGATGAATTCGGCTATACTGAGGGCTATGTAATGGTTAGTGAGGAAGGGGGAAGGAGAAACGACAACGCACTACAATTCCTCCTTCGATGCGCTTGAATGGATCCGGATCATCCCAGTCCTATCTACACCAGTATGTGCGACACTGGAATATCGTTAGACCTTCTGGCAAAATGTAGGCAGAGGTGATAAAGACGAAAGCGGAGGTGATTGACGATACAAATTAGTAATAGGCCTGACTCTCGTATTCGACGAAGCAGAAGATAATATTGCGAGAAATTAGATGCTCACCACGACGCCTAACGCTACCGTTGTTCGCGACTGTATCCTAAAGCCTAAGGCGTGCTAGTAGTCCGAGTCGAGCTGAAAAGCTAGCGCGGATAACGACTTTGCGGTGACTGGATGAAGATTGTCCGCCAATTGATTTCCATGAATATTGAGAGGCAGCCCAGCGCAACAGGGGACCAGTCGGGACTAGATAAGGCTAGCGTTGAAGGTTTTGAGCTTGACCCAACTTCGAACGACGAGAAACTTGAACTGGTCGTGGAAGTCGTGGAAGACGGCGAGCAGATGCTTACGTCACACGCATCCTAGGGTTAGGGTCCCGTCTCTTTTCTTCTCGACTTTCACCTTCCAAAGCTTTTCCCCGGGGTGCAAGTTCTCCCAGGTGCACAGAACTCGCGCGAAGCTGATGATACGCCTACTATACAGCTAAACAATGATTCACTTTCCTTTCTACGGAATCTATCGCAAGTACAGCATCTTTGAGCAAAATCACCTGGACACTGGAGCTCAATGATCCTTGATGGAAATTCCCCAAGACTCGAATCCGCTCTCATTGCAGCTTCTGTTCCTTGTCGTGTACTTCATGGCTCAACCTCACACCACCACCAACCACCTCAAAGGGCCCGCCGACTGAATCCTGATTATCCTGGAGTCGGACCTCGACATGGACAATTTCCTTCACATCTCCGCTATCAGCCAAGCTGTTGTTTCGACGGACATTCAATATGATCGGCACACTGTCGTTTCGAGACTTAATAACTATCAATGGCACTCCAGCTTCTCACGATGTAGTGGGGTTTCTGGGTCGCCATCACTTTGGTTCTGTTTGGCAGCAGCCTCTAGCGTAGATCACCTCAGCTTGTCCTTAGCTATCGCTATCGAGTCCTTTGCTTAGCTATCCCGCAGGATCTCCGGCTTCAGGACCACCACTCTGCCATTCCTCCCGGACACATCTGGTGACGAGAGTGATATTCTTTCCCAGGAAGCGCCATTCCCGCTGCTTTGGCTTGCCTGCCGCCACGTCGACATCCGGAAATTTTTCTTCTGATTTTCTCCTGCTCCCCCGCTTCTGCTGCTCTCTCCTGCTACTCCTGCATTCTCCTGCTCCCCTGCTGCGCTCCCGACTCCCGCTTCCGAATGACCAAGAAGAACCGCAGAAAAAATACCGCGCCACCTGCGGCCACGGCTATTCTGCCCACAAATATAGCTCCAGCATCAACCGCTCCATCCCCTGCTCCAGCCGAAGATCTAGATATAGCATGGGAACGATTCCAGCTCACCTCCCTCTGCACCCCCGTCCCTGACACACTTGACGATCGATTCGGCGCGCTTTCAGAGGTACCCGCTGACTGTCTGGCAGCGTACCGACAAGCGCTCGCATACGGCCAGGATATGGGCGAGGCCATTGTTGGCCAACGTTGGCTTCTCGCGCTCGGCATTGGATTACGCGCCGGGCGTGCTATGGCTGGCACCGCCGCGACTAGCATTGACGGGGAGGTGATTGCGCGGGAAGCTTATGAGAAGGGTGAATTAGAGGGGAAGCGGTTGGGATTCATCGAGGGCCGTGACTTCGAGAAGGCGAAGGTCAGGAAGATGAGCGGGATGTTTTCTGCGTGCGTTACCATCGATATTGGCGTCAGTACTGATCCACCTACCCCTTCCCCCGCTCCCGAACGTATTCCCTCTGCACCCTCTCTGCCGGGCGCACCCGTCACCTCTGCTCCATCCCTGGATGCCCCCGCTGCACTGTCCCCGCCTGTTGATTGGGCCGCCGACGTCGCGCTTACCGAGGAGGTCGACGTTCCGAGTCCTCGCCCTTGTTCTCCACCTCGCGACCTTTCTATCCTTCGTTCCGACTTGACCTCGAAGCCATTTCGTTCGCTTCAGCATCGTGCTCGTCGCACTCGTCGTACTCCTCGTCGCCCCGCATGCTCCACCTCGTCTCGCCATTCCCACTCATTCCGTTCGCCCGCACCGCACTCCGGTTTTACGCACCCGGGTGACCCGAGCTGCCTCGATTGGGACCGGGATCCGACTCTCCAGGGTTTAGGTCGGGTTCTGCGCATGTTGGGTTGGGTTCAGGAGGGGGCCCAAGCGACGAGGACGTCGCTTTAGGTCTGGGTGGGCAGATGTAGTGGGGTTTCTGGGTCGCCATCACTTTGGTTCTGTTTGGCAGCAGCCTCTAGCGTAGATCACCTCAGCTTGTCCTTAGCTATCGCTATCGAGTCCTTTGCTTAGCTATCCCGCAGGATCTCCGGCTTCAGGACCACCACTCTGCCATTCCTCCCGGACACAACGATCTGAGCTTTCTTCATAGCCTCACTACCCTTACCTAACTTCCAGACTGTGATGCTGATTTACTTCCACCAGCCAACGAAGGCTGCCCCGCATTGCGTTATCCCGTCCCATTCTTCATAGGCTCGCTGCCCCAAAGTCAAGATACGAAATTCGCTATGGTGAACAACTCCGGTACGCGTGCGCGATACATCTATTCTGCTTTTTCGATTGCACCACTCATCTAGTTCCACAGGCCAAGGGAGTCTGTTCATCGACGCTGCATGTTCCATCCTCGACGTGCGCTCCTTCTCTGCATCTTCTCCGATCATCGCCGGTCTCCCGTGTCGATAGACACACATTTCAGCACCACCCACAGCCTCCACGCGACAACACTGTCTGTTTGGCATCGGCGACATCGATGACTGGAAGCAGCTTCTTACGATGAAGGCATTCTGCCGCAAAGAACCAAGTTCGCTATGGATGATTAGCTGCAGTACGTCGGTGCGCGATGCATTCATTCTGCTTCCTGGCTCGAGACGCTGATCTAGTTTCACCAGCCCGTGGACGCCGTCTTGCAGTCAAGGCGCTTCAGTTTCTGTGTAAAGGCAATTGTCCAGTCGGATAGATTTTGTATGATGTAAACAACACTGGTCGGTGGGTTATAGACGCAACTCCCAGATAACGTCGTAGATGTCGGATATAGCGGGATCGGCGTATCAGCGCTGACAGTTAATGCCCGTGCCTGGCCCGTTTCTGCGCATGAGCTCAATTGTGAAACAGTTTAATTCGACGATTGAGAATCCGAATTGGAATGGTGAGGGCAGAGACTGCGGGAAGTATCAAAATAGAGAATAGAACGCGATAATCGTGGATTTGAATGTCATAACAGTCCAAATTCGAAGAAACAAATGCAGTAGAGCACACAATGACGCCGAAACGAATACTCTTGCGAATTCTTGATAAGTTCAGTTTCAAGTTATGGGTGTGATGGAGAATCTAGAACAAGATTTGGCTGAAACGGCAAGTAGAACTCAAAAATACGAACCAGAATCAAAAGAGAAGTTCTCAACGAAACGAAACCTGATATTCCCCCGAGCACAAAAAATGCCTTGAACAGGATTTGGACGTCATGGAGAATCTGTTATGTGATATGAAATAGACTTGGGAAGATACTCAAAGTAACGAAACATAGTGAGAATAAAAACTCACATTCAACCCAAATGGAACACAGCGATCCCAAATTTGCAAACTGAAAAACAACTAATTTTGACCCCCTGGGACATCCCGATGCAAGTCGATCGCAATCGGGATCAAGTCGGCGGGGCCCGTCAGACAGAACTAGAAATAGATGGCGCCAGAGGACCCTGTTGCCGCCAGAACGGCAAGGAAGCGCAAGGAAGCCTCCCTGCGACAGTGCAAATCCGCGCGTGGCTAGAGTTGTAGGAGGGGTAGATCGGCGGCGGCGGGCGCTGCGTATGCCAGTGCAGAGACCCAAGCGTAGACGAGATGTTCACGATGGCGCCGCCGTTGTTCATGAGCGGGCGGATTGCCTCGGTGATGGCGACGACCCCGAAGATATTGACAGCGTAGGTCTCTTCAAAGGTTTTTCCGACAATTCCGGCGCTGCAGATAGGAGACTTCAATGAATCACTAAACCTAATGACCTTGCCAAGAGAATGAGGAGCTATCTTACTTGCGACGAGAACGTCGAGCCCAGCGAGTTTCTTATCCTTGAGATAATTTTCGATGAAGTCGTGCGCATTCTTGATCGACGTCGAATCCGTAACATTCAGCGGCAGCGGAACCACCTCCGACGACGGATCGATCTCAGATGCGAATTTCGCGCGCGGCAGCCAACTTTCGGGAGCCTCGATTGTGAATCGCGCGTCAAGATCGAGGAATTCAAAGATCTAAAAGAAACACGCACGCATAAACACGAGAACGCCTCTCTTCGTTCCAAGAATCCAAGTTGATGGACGGTATGATATCCCAAGCCTGCAACAAGTCCCGCTGAGAAGTATTCCATCGAAACCCGACTGAAAACGAACCTTGGTTAGCCCCAGTGACGAGGATACTTCGAAGGGTGGAAGCCATTTGTGCGAAATTCGAGGGGAGAGGAGTATGCTGAACGCAAGAAAGCTATAGGAATCCCTGATTATATATGTTGAGACCGCTGACGCGTGGCCTTCAGTGTACGTTGATGACTCAACTCGGTACGTTTGTGACGTTGATGCCGGCGCGAACCCGTCGGAGTGCAATGCAACGAGCCGGGAGCGCGCTATTGCGACCTCGTGAGTGCCGAGGCGTCGACGAGGTAGCCACACTGCGGCGATTATGACATCAAATGCATTACATGCTTTGCTTACCTTGAACCTCGTGTATCTATTATCAAACTAGATGAATCTGGATATCTTGTGGGATTCTGTATGTATTTGATGCTTGTAGTGAATATAAATTACTCGTTCTGAGACTGGAGAGTAGGAAGAGATACCTTTTTCATTGATTCATCATCGACAACAGTGATTTCACGTAGAATGCGAGCGGTGTGAGAGTGAAGCCACAGAATGTGTTGGAGGTTATTCTCGAGGATGAGAGTTTACGTGCGCACGCCGCGCTGCACCAAATTTGTGCCAGTTCTTGAGCAGTACAGTGGCGCCGTGTATGTTGGGCAAAACGGAGCAAGATCACGGTGCGGAAGCCCCCAGACATAAAACCAGGCGCGGTTGTGAGCTTCAGATGTGACGTGAGTGCGGATGGTGGGTGGAAACGACGACCAAAGAGTAAGGATGAGAGACGGAGCAAGGCGAGGAGTCGTGAGAAAAAGCTCTTGCCCAAAAAAGGCAAGACTATGCTGCCAAGGCACTGCACTAGAGTCGACAGATCTATCGATTACATCAAAAAAAAATAGTACCACACACTGCAAATCCGTCCGATCTTCTAGCCACATCGCTTTGTCATTTGCGGATGGCGCGCACCAACTGGAAGCAGGCACTCAGTCGTTTGCCCCAAACCACTGCCATGAGACCCTGCCAAACCGACACCGACCCCACAGAAAATGCCATTGCCACTGCTCCAGAGCGCCATTCAGACTCAGACATGGGAGAAAAACTGACGGGGACCAGGAATGGTGACCAAGATCTAGTTCAAAGTATGTTGCTGTTGCTATCCCTCACACTCGTCACTTCCATTAAAGGCCTCAGTGACAGTAGGCTGCAATGGCTGCACCAAACGACAATTGCGCTGTGTTCCGAATCCCAAGAAGCCTACATCGCCTTGCGCCGAATGCCGCCGTCGCAAGCAGCGCTGTGATGGCCCCCATCGTCAAATCTTCACCTCCCGGGCCACCGCACAATCTCAGGCTCGCGACAACGGCGCCGTGGCTACACCTCCCATCCTCTCTACAAATGCACCGGCTGCCATCGCCGGGGCGCCACCTCAGCACATTGAACTCGCACCCACCAACCCCGACCCTATTGCCACCTCTGTATCCCGCTCCGCGCTCCCGCCGGACTTCCAGATCCAGGAGCTTCATCTCCGCATCCATCGTCTTGAAACAATGGTGCACGAGCTTGTAAAATCCAATGGCACCCTCACTCAGAACGTCTCTTCCCTTGTCACCCTCATGGCCCCACTCGCGCCCCTCAATCTTAACTCTCGTCTAACCGAACTAGAGGATTCCCATCGCACCCTTTGGGACAAAACCGACGCCCTGGAGGATATCGACTATGCGCAACACACAGCATATTTAACCTGATTTCAGTTAGATGCCCGCCCGCCGTAAATAGTGTGTATATATATGGTCTTGCTCAACCTTTGTTACTTAGCTACCTTTGAATGGGCTCTGAATTAGCTCACCATAACTACTGTACATTTCCTGCTATCTACTGTACATAAAATCACCTCCAGACTCCAGAGATGCTCTTGCCCTAATCCCAAAGAATAGCGCAGGAAGTTCGTGATCATGAATGAGTGGAGCTCGAGACAGGGATAACGAGTAAGTGATAGACGTCAGCGTACCTGAGACGACGATCCAAGCGACCGACATCACTCCCATCTTCTCCTCATCAACATCCTCCCCCCGCTAGCCACGCCTTGCCCGATGCCCATCCTCGCCTGTTCCCCCTCACATAGCCATCCTTCTACACCCGGCCCATCCGTGCGCCTTCCCCTTTCCTCAGACCGTACCCTTCGCTGACTACACCCATCTCCAGACGCAGCATCAACTCCACCCCGCTCTAGTGCACCTACGCCCGAAGTCAAGGTGGGAGCGGTATCGCGAGAAACGAGACATGCCTGCGCGTACACACGAGGAGAAGACGAGGCATGCTACGGAGTCAAGAATCGACGGCGATGGTTAGGTATTGGCTCTGGTTTGCGATGGGCGACAGACGATGGCGGAGACTGCATTGAAGAGAGGCGTAGAGGAAGAGGGGTGCGGCGTGCGCGCATGAGCTCGTCAGAGTCGTATATATGAATCTAGCTGAATCCACAAATCGTCGCCAAAACGCAAGGTGTGCAGCAGAAAGCTCGGTGCCTCGACTGAAGTGCAATTGGCCATGTCTGGAATGTCGAAAGAGGACGGAACACGCACTTGTGTCATGAGCGAGGCGGGGTAATATATTAGAGCAGCTCCACTGCAAGTTCGTGTAAAGTGGAGTGCGCCGAAAGGACTTGGGCGGATGGATACCTGTGGTGAGTCATTTCGACCAGTGACGCGACGGCGACGAAAGCCAGGGAGAAGCTAGGCTTGCAGGAGCGTCGCAATAGAGAATCCAGGCGGCGGAGGGTCGAAGGAGGATGAGGACGGGGAACCGCTTAGCCTGTATTGCACCGGACTCGGGGTCAATGAATATTTAAACGGACTGAGCAGACGTACATCGACATCCAGTATCACAATCGCCTCACACTCTAACCCAGCAAATCGTGACATTCATTGATTTTGGTCGTACTTAAGGCGAGTGTTGCTCTTGACGCCACGGGCAAACCGATCTTTGTACTTGTAGAGGTGAGTACGAACGAGGAGGCTCTTCCGCAGGGGATCGAGGGCTTCGTACGCCTGCGCCTCGCGGAGTCTGAATTCGTAGAGGTACAGCTCCGGGTCACAGTCGGCACGCCCTTTGATGGACGATGGCAACCCGAGAGCCATATGCTGTACTCGAATGCCCGGCTGAGCCTGGCTTGCCGAGATCTTCATTCGCGCGCGATCCTCTTCGGCACGCAGCAGTGCGACGTGGGGCATGAAGAGAATTTGGGCGTCCATCCATGTTAGAATCTTGCGCCGGAGTTTGTTCGTTCGTTCCGTTGGATTCGCCTGCTGGTCCTCCGTCGGATGGTTCCCAATACCCTGGATGTCGAAATTGAGACCTCGCCTGTACAAAAAGGTTATGGATGACCAATGAGGCACAAATTCGAAACGTACTGTAGTTCTTCCAGCTGAAGACCCATCCCGATCAGCTCCGTCGGATGCATGTCTTCCGACGTCGACAGCCCCTCCAACTCATCAGTCTCCATTGCTTCCTGTACCTCCTTCGCCAACTCGTGTCTAACCTCTACCACCGTCTTGTGCGCAACCCGCTATTCGAAGGGGTTCGGCTTGTCAGAATCCTCCTCCCACGCCTCTACTTCCGCCCGCCATGTCTCCAAATCCCCATCCCCACCGAGACTGCGCAATGACGCTTCTAATTCTTCAAACTCAGCGCTAGCAGTGATCAATTCCGGAACTGAGTCCATAAGCCGGTCTAGTATCCATTTCCCTGTGATCGATTTGAGACGATATGATATCAGATATAGAACACACGCACCCAACCCGATAATTTTCTTGTAGTTCATGTCATTGAACGCGTCGTTGATGGCATCCCACCGATTTCCGGGTCCCATCTCGGCGGTAGCGCCCGCAAGGGGGTTGAGCAGGGACCAACCACGCTCAAGGGCCTCCCCGTCCGTCATGCCGACGTAGCGAGTCAAATGAAATGAAAAAAGGACGTTGCAAGCTTCAATGTGGGCCGGAAGGTGGAATTTTGGTATGAGGAAAACACAATATTGCTTGCCACGGTGGAAACGAACTTCTTCGGGGAGTGTAGTCTTCATTCGTTTGAACAGATTTTTATGCCACTGACACACGATATCGTATGACACATAGAGCTCGGAAACCTCGCTGCCAGCGAGGCCGATGAAAAAGATGTAATCCATATTAATGTAACTGTGGTCTAGTTAGCAGACGAGAAGAAAGAAAGCGAAGGCGTAACATACCGTTCACCGAGCTGCAAATCACCGACCGCATTCGGGCGCTTCATATTATGGCGGGCGCAGTCGACGGTGGCAATTCCAGAGCAGGCGGTCCCGCGCGACTCGCGGTCCGGCTTGTCGACCGCGTCATGCGCGACACAAGTGCTATGCTTGAAGATGATCAGTTTGCGCTTCATTGAAAGCGGCGATTGATATCGCACCTCCTGCCTGTTCTTCCAATTGTCGGCCAGATAGTTGTAGTACGGAGCAACTGGCACGAAAAATGACCACCCATCGCCAAGGGACGGGTCGTCCGCCTCGCTCGACACTTTCTTCCTTCGCATTCTAAAATTCGCATCGAGCGCAAGAAATAGCGCATACAGAAATCTAGTCGATCTTGTTGGAATTTATTATGGAATCACCTAAATCTGACGCACCTCTTCTCCTCCGGGGCGGACTGCCAAGTCGCAGGTAAATCCTTTCCCGGCTGAGGGCAAGCTGGGCATAATAGAGCGCATTCGCCAGGCCTCGTGCCTTCCACGCCAGTCACGTCGTGGCCCCGACCGGCCCGTTTCAGCATACACAAGTGTCGCCATTGACGCGTCATGCGCCCAAACTCATCATAACGATCCTTTTCAGATATCAGTTTTCCTGTTTGCGACCCAGAACTTGAGATAACTTACACGAACATCTCCAGTACCCGTATTATCCGTCTCACGCGCAATACTATTATAGAACTCGGAAACTGAACACTTGGACTCCAAAGCGAGGAGATGGAATCGACGAAGAACGGCGAACGTGGCGGATGATCTGGGCTTTGTACTTGTCGAAGGATACCAGCGTGCACGTAGAAGTTGTATGTCGTATGCTTGGGCGGTTTCGCAGCCGCAGAAATCAAGATTGACTTCGTGAATGGCATACGTGTCGACGATAACGAAATCGTCGTCAAAAGCCGGGAGAGGGTTGACGCATTGTTTATCTGATCCAATCCGCTTTCCATGGCCGAGCTGGATTCGCAAACCCAAGGCCTTGAGAGTTGTTCGCTCGAAGAAAAAATCATTCCATTTCTGCAATCAAGCGTGAGTAAGGGCTGGAAAGATAGAAATGTATAGGGCACCTGTATTCGATGCAGCGGCGAATCTGCATGAGCATACACAATACAATTCTGACAATACAAGTCGTCCGTGAAGCAGTCCCGGCACCGATACACCGCGGGTGTAGTGAAACAAATGATGCAGAGGCGGTGGTCTTGGTAGTCCGCGCGCCCCTACAAGAGAACAAGCTCGTCCAGATACAGCTGGGGCTTCTTTCGATCCATCCACTGGCCCATTGGATCGTCCTGAGACATGTTTCTTGAGCGAATCAGTTTGTAAGGGAAACAATTGGACAGACCGATGGTCGCTGCTTTCGAGGCGGCTTGGGCAACAGATCATATACGACTTCGTCTTCCTGCGGCGGTGGAGGTGCATCCGACAGAGTGTCCTCTGGCACGAGTGTCGGGATTGGGGGCACGAGGAGCGCAGGAGCTCGTCTGGGTTTCGTTGGCGACGGTGGTAGCTCGTGGAGGCTGGTGCGACGCTGAATGTAACCAGCCGCTCCTCGGTGGACGTGTTGTTCAGGAATCAAGTCGTTGTGGGAGGGAGACGAGAGTTCGTCGTCGTCGTCCAAGATCGTGCTTTCGACCCTTCTGCGGCGAGCTGGTGCCATGGTGATCAGAGACAAAATCGGGAGAGAGCGGGATAAGCCGCGATATATCACTCACTTCTAACGGTTGAGACAGCCGAGGAGTACCAATAAACCGGAAATCGAAAACGCCTGAGAGGTGCGACATGAAGTCAAGCACTGGACGCAACTCTGACATGGAGTCTAGAGTGAGCATTGACGTGAAGTCCAGCGCAGAAACAAGATCTGGTGCCATGAAACAAGATGAGAGGAGACGCTGGTCTATATATCGCGATATATCACCAACCTCTCATGCCAGCATGACAAGCCTCAAGATAGTCCATCAAAGCTCATCGAGATCCGGTAGATAATGAGCCGCACGACGGTCGAGGTCACCGTACGGCTCAGCATCGGCGCGTCCAGAGCAAGCCAAGCAGAAAAACGAGGCAAGTAGAAAGAGCGTGTGGGAAGGTGTGGGAGCAGAATGCGAGTGACCGGACATCACAGAATATTGATGTGGCTGTCTCATGCGATGCGCCTCAATAATCACGACAAACCAAAGACGGAAAACCACTGGCAATAGCAGAAGCTTTCAAAGAAAGAACGCAACACGCCGGGGGCGTAAAAATGAAGGAGAAGGAGGATGAGTGCTGTTAGTGCGTGTAGGTGATGCGTCCGAGGCGAAATCAAGGCGCAGAATGGATGGGAAGCCCAAAATAGGGGTGTGGACAGAACGCGACCATGGGGCGAACGCGACGCGTTGGAAGCTGGAGAACTCAGGACGAGGAGGATATAGAGTGGTGAGTCGCAAGGGTGGCGCATTTGGGAGGAGTCGAGGGGTGGAAAGGCCAGAAAAGCCGAAAACGGCGGGTACAGGCGGGGATTGATGGTGCGGCCGAACGGGATGCGCTGGAGCGGGGAAACTTGAGGTGGGCGGGTGTGTAGAATAGTCAATGCCAGAGGTAATACGCCTGGCAGGGAGGGAGGGGAGAAGCGGCCGGAAACGTCCAAAAAAGGGGATACCGAGCGGGACCGGATGGTGCGGGCGAACGGGAGTCCCTGGAGGCAGGCAAATGCAGGGGGAGGAGGATGTAGAGTAATAGAGTGTGGGGGTGATGCGTCTGGGATGGCCCGAGGGGCGGAAGGGCGAAAAAAGGCGAAAACGGTGGTATAAGCGGGGATCGATAGTACGAGCGAACTTCACACGTTGGTAGCGTGAAAATGAAGGAGGAGAGGGTCGGACAATGTAAGTGGGTTTAGGTGACACGTCTGAAGGATACGGGGCGGCGGTAGGGCCAGGGAAGCCCGAAATGGGGGAATAGGTCGAAATGGATGGTGCGAGCGAACGATACATGTTGAAGGCAAGGAAATTGAGGAGGAGAGGGGCGCATAATAGCAGAAGCTCTCTGCGATGCGTCCAAGGGAGATGAAGCAGAGAAACGGCCGCGGAAGAGAAAAGTAAGCGGACCGCAGCGAGACACGATGTTACGCGCGAACGGGGTTCGCTATGAGCAAAAGAATGCAGGGGGAGAAGGGCAAATAGGGGTAGAAGCCATGCGTGATGCGTCCAAGGCATGTGGAAGGGTGAAAGGACGAGGATGGCGGGGAATGACCTGGTGGGCGAAAATCGATATTGCAGGTGAACGGGAAGATCTAGAGACGAAAGAATGCGGGGAGAGGTTCATTCCAAGTACATGAATGGAGTCACCCTGTGTATGAGGTGATCAGACCGCCGGAAACGCGAAATGCCCTGAGAGGGCGGAGGAGGCGCAGCTGACGAACGAGCAAAGATGAGGCCAAAAAATTTTGGGAGCATGATAAAGCAGGCTGTAGAACGATGTGTGAAGATTCCCCACGAGATTCGGCCTGCGTAAAAACGAGGGGGGCGTAAAAGGGAGAACCATGCGGAGGGCGAAATCGCGGGCCAATGGAGCAGAATAGAGCCTCCTAATAATTGTCAAGTGTAGAAGGTAGTAGTACCATGCGTCCGCGTCGTTTCAAAGGCAATCAAGAAGGTAGGAAGAGGGGTGGCGGCAAATCATGAGCCCAGCGGTGAAACAGAGGTTGTCGACGCTGTGGTGACCACCGTGCTTTGGAAGCCCGTCAGTGCATTGGTGTAGTCCGAGCAACAAGCAGCTAGGAAGATGGGGTCAATAGAGGGTGCGGTTATCGAGAACGAAGAGGAAAGAGCCTACAGCAGGCCGGATGATGTCACATACCTGTAGAGCCTTGCACGTCTCAAGAGGCCCGGGGAGCAAGCTCCAGCAGCGCCGCCAGCGAGTGAGACTACCTGCTCCCAAAAACCACCAGCGGAACGTCGAAGGAGCGAGCGAGAGCGAAGAGGTAGAAGGCAAGGAAGAGTCACTCTTCCTTGCCGGAGATCTGATCGCAGGAAAACACGTGCAGACAACGCGCTCCTCCCTAATTACCCAGGTACCCTCGGCTTTTTTCCATTCCTCTACCTGAACATGGCCTCAATCGACTTTGCACTGCAGCAAGGAAGTATATTTCATCCAGATATACTGGCAGCCATGATATCTAGTGGAATAATCCAGCGGGGGGGAAGCACCATAAGTAATATGTAGTGTTTTCCTGGCTTGGCTTGGCCCGAAAGCCATGGCTTTGATTTTGAGCCAGAGCCATGGGCCAGCGAAGCCAGGGCCAAGCCAAAGCCGCTGGCTCGGGCCATGGCCTGGCACTAATTTTCCTTTGCTTTATTTTGACGCGCCATTCAGGTCAAATAACATTATTATAGCTCAAAGATACGCTACTTACATTAGTGAAACTCGCAGAGCTCTTCCCTGATGCTCTCGCGGCAACTTTCCCTCGTCGACGGTTAGTGGGACCTTCCTAATTTGGAAGTGGCACTGACTTTGTCGTCGAAATTTGTAGTGTTCGACGGGAAATTTGCAGAAGAGTGTTGGAAAACGGTTGTGTGCAGGTAATCTTCGCCTCAAAGTGTCCTCCCTTCATCAAATTTGAGTTGATTTCACCTGCCGAAAAGAATGTCCAAAGCCATGGCTTACCTGGCTTGGCTTGGCCCGGAAATCTTCAAGCCAGGAGCCAGACGAAGCCAGAGAAATGGCTTGGCCTGGCTTGCTCAAGCCATGGCTTGGCTTGGCTGGCTTCTGGCTTTGAGCCAGGGCCGGCAAAACACTAGTAATATGATAACGGGTAGGTGCGCCTCCCGCCCTGCCAGCGCCCCGACACCATCACGACGACGCCGACAACAACAGTGACAGCGCCCCCCGCTTCTAAGCACCGAAAAAGGTTGACTTCTAAGGTGATACATCGCAAGCACCTCTCATGAGAAAATTTGATACATCGGCATTTCTTCTCATCAGAGGTTTTGCGATGTATCATAACGCCAGATACGCCTGAAAAGCGTCGCAAACCTATACATGGAATGTGTCTGTCAGCTGGGGGACTCTGCAACACCGGCCAAAGTGGATCGAGGTACGCTTTTTTTCATTTGATAAATTCTAAACAAAGTTGTTTCAGCTCCTACAACGATAGCTTTACTTGGGACGACCCCAGCTTTGTTTCATCTGGCTTTGGCAAACAGGGATACGCGAATAAGGCTAGTCCAGCAGGTCAAGCAAGAACTTAACGCGTCTACGTCTATGGGGGACGTCAAAAAACGTGAGAGTTTTATTCTTGTTCTTCTCGATGTATCTGAGGAAGCTATACATTCGATCTTACAGAGATTGCGGTATACTTAGCGGAGCAGCACTGAGCTAAGCCGCCTTCCGAGCGCTATTTGCAGAGTTCGATAATCGTTCGAGATGGACGCACTATCATTTTCGGTATACATCCCGAACTCATCAAAAATATTCACCGGGTGCGCACCCTTGACTGCGATACCACTTTCAAGCCCGTTGTAGGGAGTATGAACATTCTCGAGTTGAACGTCTGGTTTGTGGCGATCAACGAAGGCGCGTATTTTTTTTGAATCTTTTTGGCAAAGTTTTGATAACCTGTATAGCGGTGACATTGGGCCGTGTATGGATGGAGGTTCAATCGTGCCATCAATCACCAAGTTTGGGAACAGATCCAACGACTCGTTATAACCCTCACCGGACGCCCAATTCTCTTCAAGGGTATTCACAAACGCGGTACGATCCTCGGGCTTAATGCTGACATGGAGGCTGCTCCTCTTCTTGGCTTCGGAGACGCGTTTTTACCCACTGTTGATCGCGAAGAACTTCGCGGAGTGGTGACCAGTGCAGAGACGCTACTCCCATATGTTTTACGAGTCTGCCATACCCATGTCTTCCGGTGCGTTGAATTTGGTTCTGCGCATACACTCGCTTAATGTTTCCCAGGGGTATCCCGGAGGCGCCGCATCTCTCTCGAGAGGAGCATAGTCGTCTCCGGGGATTCGTTTCTCTCCAGTCTCCAGAGGCCGTTGTTTGGATCGCAGATTTGCCTGACCCGGACGGAACCATTAAGAGTATATTTTCGTCCTATCTTTATTTACATCCTCATAGCGTTCGTTAGGGTGGTGGAAGCACAAAATTATGCACGTCTGGCTTCTCGCTGCGATTATCCAATGTTTGTCCTGCATCGCTCTCAACGACTGGCACTCAATGCCTGCAACAACCAACTTGGGTGAAGCGCAACATGCACACAATAACGCAGAGACGGGTACGCAGATGGGGATAATCGAATCCTTTAAGAAGTGAGTTAATATTTCTGGATTGTTCTGCTTATCTCGGAACGCAGATATGCTGAATACGATGCACGTCGCGCTGCGGAAATCGCCGTCAAATTGGCGACCGGCAACTTGAAAAACAACCAGAACGAACTCGTTCATCGGTACGCCAGCTCCAGTAGACGGCACGCCGCCGCAGCAAATAAAGCCACGAAGGCTCAGGCGGCCGACGAGCGCGTTGTTGCTTTGACCAACACCAAGGCCCAGATCGACGCAGAGCTCAAGCAAGCCAAGGCCGAAGCCAAGGTGAGTTACATTTTGAGTACCCAAATCCGAGTTTCGATGATAACGGAATTAATAGTCAAACTCTTCTGGCCGAGTGCGTGTTCGGCGGCCAACAAAGGAGAAAAGCGCAGATAATACTTCCGAGAAGGTAAGCCTGCGATCTCACACCTCATTGTCTATTCTAATCTTGACTTGTAGAATTCGTCTGCGCCTGACGCATCGGCGGAGTCGTCAGAAAGCACTCAGGTATGTTACTCAAGCCAGGTTATTTCCTTTCGTTTTTATCTCACATGGCGATGTAGTGACAGCTGCGCTCCCGCGAGCCTCAGCTGTCGTCAACCGTCGCACCAATCACAACTGCAGCAAAAGCTGCCAAGCGCAAGGCAGATGCGAACGTAACACCCACAAAACGCCGCAAAAAGTGTGACCCGCTAGAGGGCTGGGCCCTGGGGATAAAACAACAACGGTGACGCCGCGAGAGTATGCTGAGAAGGAGCCGGAGGAGTTTGCGGCGCAATATCCACAATATGTCAAATATCTCTGATGATTTACACTGTATCTACTGGGAAGAATGGCAGTTTTTCGGAGACGACAAGACAAGCAAATAGCAAACCAACAGGATGAGTAGAAGGAGATCCTGATTGTGCTTCATTCCGAATTAAATCCTTCGCGCACCGTCAAACTAGCCAGCTCACCTTCTGAATCTCGTACTGTTTAAATTGACTGGATTCTCGGACGTAATACAATATATGCACCCTCTAATAATTATGATATTCACCTCCATAAGACGCCAACCAAAATTGAAACTACATTCTGAAGGTATGGTTCTTTGTACAACGCACACGGCAGAGTCAGATCTTCCCAGTGGTTCGCATTCCGACAATTATACAGTTCCGAAATTTGGTGGGCAGTTCACTCGTACTAGAATGATGTTAGCAACCTGTATTTCTACTGAAACAAAGCTTGTAGTAGGTGAACCGGCCTCAAGAGTATGCTGAGGAGCTGTAGGAGTTGCGGCACAGTATCATCTGTTATACCTAGGTTACGCCATATCTACTCAAGAAAATGGAGCTGATTGGGAGACGACAAGAAAGATGAACTTGGGTTTATTGCCGAATGGCGTGGATGACTTGAGAAATTTGAAAACTCTACTCTTGGATCGAATCGATTAGAAGTGAAGTGAAACGATTTCAGAAACCCGAAGAAGGTATTGTTGTGTTTGAAAGATTTGAGTGGTTGTTCGATGCGTCGACATCCAATTTACTTAATGCTTTTCCCAGAGAGATTAACTTGCAGAACGTTTAACACCCAAAGCAGTCAAATCCAAAGTCAGCATAAAGGACGCACCAGAGAACAGGAGGAGCAAAAATACCGCTGTGGATCAGTGATGAATAGAGGCAAGTCAGCGCACCGACTGTACCAAGGAGGAGATATAAGGAACTGAGTACCATCGAAACTTGAAGCCAATATCGACGTCCAATGAAAATGTATCACATCACAAGTAAGGACCGAGATTGACTCGGAGCCAGTTACAGAGGTGTATTCAGATATGCTGAGTCGAATTTATCTGGAGCAGTGCTACAGTGGAGAGAACAAAGAGGGACAACTCTAAACGGCCAAGTTCAAGTTCTCTTTTGAATTTTCGAAAAGATGATCGATTCCCCTCCCTACTTATGGCCATTTGGATTCAATTGCAGCGTGGAACAGAGAGACTGGACGTAAAGTAAATCTTTTAGTGCCCACCACCGCCAGGCGTCCGCCACCAGCAAGCGCCTATCGCGTAAGGTGGCAAGGGCCGAATCACGTGACCGTGATATTTTGTTTGCTTTGCTTTTTTGGACCTCGGCACATTCCGGCATGTAAATCCCGTGTCCATACTCACGAGTCGAAGTCTTGGCACCGGAGTCCTAATATGGCTAAGTATCCTACGAACAATAGACGTCCGAATTGGGATCCTACGAATTTCCAACAGGCCACGTACTTAATCCTACTATCATACGAATCTGCCTGGGGCTCTAGGGCCGTCGAGGTGCGTGACTGCGCCGTACTTCTCGCCCTTTGATCTGCTTGACTAACAGTGCTCTTAGTTTGCGAATGACGATACGGACGAGATCTAGAGTGGTTTTGGCACCGACGATCTCCCGCTCAATCAGGCGCGGATGATGGGTGCGATGGGCATGGGCATGGGCGGAGATATACAGATGAATATGCCTATGACCCTGGCAATGGAGATGAATATGCCCACGGGCTTCGCTTTCCCATCTCACCCTGGATTTCCCGCTGCGGGATGGGGCATCCGCACGCTGAATCCTCAGCAGTTCATGATTCCTTCGCCGCCTGATCCCAGCTTCTACGCATCGCACCAGCAAGCGATGATGATCGCAAAGTAGGCGATGGCGGCCGCGGGGGAGGAGTGGGACGGGTTCGAATGTTGGTGGGAGCGTAGGCAGTGAACACGTAGGACGCGACGTGTTTGATGTGTGACCATCACGCCACACGTGACCGTTACCGTGAAAAAATCCCTTTCTTTCCGCTAACTACCATGATCTCGAACCGTCCCCTGCCCATATCTCCTTTCTATGGCGGCGCAGCAAGCTTGTTTATACCCAAGCTGGTCAAATCGACAAATCTCAGTGAATTCTAGAGCTTTTCAGGTGTGAACCGGCCCCCGCTCATCACTACTAGTGTCATGTCAATTGTCGAAATTTCGGACTTCTAAGCAAGCGCAGACGTGGATAGTCCTGCTGCTGGCCCCACTGCCGTCGTAACAGCAAACCCTACAGCACGAGAAATTTCTGGGGCAATCGTGACACCTCCACCCGATCTAAAGGGCAAGAAAAAAACAAAAAACCTACGACGTTAAAGATCACGCGGCAGGACAGAGTCGACACAATCGAGTATATCTCCCATGTACCTCCGACATTCGATGTTCCTCGCAATCCGACCGCTTTCCTTCTGGATCTCTTTAGTACCCCGGAACTGTTGACGAACCGTCTCGGCAAGACGATCCCAATTGATAAATTTATACGGTCTGAGGTGTGTTGGCTTGCTATAATTTTCTGTACCACTATTCAACGGTTGCATTTAGAACCAGGAATCTTGGGATGGGCCGGTGGCGACTCGCTGTCGCAAAGTCGATCTCAAGTGTAACGGGATTGATGTGTGCCAATATCTCGATAAGATCCTTTTTGCGGGATGCGAGCGGTACGAGGCTGACGAGGAGGAGATGCGTCAGCCCTGGAATCATGAATTAGATCAAAACGAGGCTGAAGCAGCCTCACATATTGGAATCCTTGCGAAGTCTGTGTTTCTCTCTGCTGCTCGCAATCATAATTAATTCTCACATTTTACAGATTTTACAATCGAATCCGCAACGCCAAATGCAAAATTCCGTGTGATGGAGTCCCAATTCTTGTACGCTACACTCAGGTGGGTCAATCTTTGCTGTTCAGCAGTCCACTAAAATTCGGTTGGTGCTTAAAACACTGTCAGAATTCTTCGGCATACGGGAATGAACACTTCATCGGCTGCTCGAAGTCTACTCTTCCAGGTTCGTTGTTCACGGCGGCATGTGCATGACTTTTGATCGTCCTCTTCAGGCGATCGACGAACTTGCAGCGTACACCGTCAAGTATATTGTGCTCTCCACAGAAAACCATTATGCTTTGATGCGCCTCTCTGACGATTGCCAGCTGTACATGAGCCGTGTTTATCCCATTCGTAACTCGGCGACGCAGGCACAGGACATGGCGGAACTCGTCCTTTTGTATGCCCACACGGCGCTGGACCGGACTCCATGGCCTACCCCGGAGCGATCAGCAGTCCAGGTTTTGCGAGTGACCGTCCCACCGGTTCTCGTTTCCTCACCAATCTTCGAACCCCGTCAGGGGATCATTCAAATTGGCGACCTCGTTCGTTCCGTCAAACTTTCCGACCTGAAACATCCGTCAGGGAAGTTTCTCCGATGGGCTTCTTTGTGGGTCGAGGGATATCTCGAACAGAATCGTCATGAGGGCGAAATTTCTATCACCTTCATCCGGCTGATATTCTTTCTTTCCAAGCCAGTGCAGTCGCGAAGGCTACGTATGGGCGTTTTGCGTTGGACCGCCTTGCTCGCGAGTTCGATGTTTACAACGCCCTGCGTTCATTGCAAGGAATTGCAATTCCTATCCTATTTGCGTTGTATTTGAACGAGAATGATGGGAGTTCCGTCCTCATTATCAGTCATGGTGGTACCCCGTTGCAAGATTTTGACACCCTAACCCCTGCCGATCGGTTCGTCGTCTTCTATATCGACCGGCCTTAGACTGAGTTCATGACAGGCATGCTCTCATGTCTCACCTCATACGTATCCATCGGGCAGGTGTACAGCACAACGATGTCGAGTCACGCAATGTTTTCCTCTCTCCGTCGAAAGATCCAGTCATCATTGATTTCGACAACGCCTCCCTCCATCATCACTGCACAGGGCAATACTGCGACGAGCTTCCCAAGCTCGCTTATTGCTTGGGGCTCAATCTCGGTCAGTTTGCTCCCCGATCTGTTACTGTACTCCACTCACCATATGTATGATTAGATGCTGAATTGGAGGCGACGAAGCACGACACGGAGCGTTCGATGGATAGTCTGGCACTAATGTTGATTTGCGTTGTTTTTCTCTTGTGTGTTGGTGAATATGCCCGGGTATTTTTTCGATAGTTGAGTGCGCTTCGATGTATTTAGGCTCCTTGTTTTGTTTTTCTTTCAATTTTCATGTTCAGTCTATCAACCACGATTCAATCTTGAAAGCGCTCGGGCGTGTGGTGAGACCATCATTCTCATTCCCTCGCCGAATTCGCACTCAGATTTTGTTCCTCGCTTAACAGGAGCTTGCTGGTAAGCCAACATGATTCACATTGACTGTTTGGTATGAATTTTATGATTCGAGATACTGTGGTCGGAAGTAAGCGGGTGTTTCTCTATATGATGATAACAACGCTAAAAGGAAGGCTCTTAGTTCTTTTGGGCACATTGGTCCAGTTCTTCTATGGCTGGAGAATCTATGTTATTTCGAAGAAGTCTTCAACTCGGTAATACTTCCCGCCATGATAGTGAGTGTCGCGTTGGTTTCAACGATGATTCAGCAATGAAACAACAATGAAAGCTGAGATGACTCGTCAGAGGGAACCTGTTCATTACTCAACTTGCTTTGGTCGGTGTTTCAATAGTTCAAACTCGCGCATCATAAGCAAGAAATTAGTGTTCGGAGCAATATACACGCACAAAAGGTAGATCGGCGAAGTAAGATTAGTAGAATTCGTAGTAAATCCTTAGTCTCAATTCCAGCCTGCCACGACATCCCAATTTGGGAACCCTGTCGTGTCAGACTACGCAATTGGCGATGTTATCGCGGTTCAGTTCAAGTGATTATCCGTTGTGCGGTTCATTGCTCACTTGTGTTTCAGGGGAGTGTTGCGCCCTCTAGCTTGGACCATGTCCCGTGAGTACTGACTTTGTTATAAAACTGGTTTAGATGTGAAACGAAATTGCTGTTGGCATTTGCTGATGACGAGCAAGCGACGGGTGCTGCGTGCATGATTGGAGGCTGAAAGCAACCCTAACCGGGTAACCCTAATCAGCCAAGCCACAAAGGAGATTGCCAAGGGCGGGCAGAGATCCCAGGAAGACGGGGAAATGGTCTTTGAGCATTAACGAGTTGAGACTTTGCAGTAGTGCCAAGAGCTGGCGATTACGAGTGCGGATTTAGAGCCCACGCGATATTCCCGTCCTCGTCCTACCCGGCCCTGTCCACCTGACCCTCCGCCTCCGTGTGTCCGTCCTCGTCACGCTCCACCACTGCCTCCACAACAGCCTTCCACCCATGCGCGCCCCCTCCCCGCCCCGCACCTCCCCCCTGTCCACGCACCCATGTCCGCCTCTCCCCAACCCTCCCCAACTGCACCCTCCTCAGCATCGGGTTATACCTCGTCCACGCATGCACGCATTCCCCCAACATCGCCGTCCTCTCCTTCTCTCGCTCCTTCTCCATCTGCTTCCCCCTCTCCTGCTCACCCTTCGCTTTCTCCTCGACGTCATCGCCCGTCGAGGGTGGTTCCGAAGGCCCGAGAAAATCAGGGAGGAAAGTCGGGCCGATCCCGTCGAAGATGGCCTGATCCTCAGCGTCCCAGTGGAAGCGCGGCGCAGCGGGGGCGGCGAGGGCTGGACGGGAGAAGATGCGGAGGGTGTGGAGGCTGCGCATGAGGGGGAGGTGTTGGATGCCGAGGTTGAAGAGGAAGGACTGAGGGAAGAAGAACGTCAGCTATGCAGAATAGGAATCCAGGTCGCGAAAAGAACATACATCCGACGGCCCAGCATCATGGTAGACGACCTCGAGCACCTCGCAGCTAGGGAGACAACGCGCAGCGGCGAGGAGCACCTCGTCGTCCCATGCGCTCAAACGCAGCAATGCGACGCGGAGCAGTGGCACGCCGCTGCGGAGACGCTCCAATAGCCACGCGGACTTGGGTATCGGGCTCGTCGCGTGGAAGTGCGTGAGCTCAGGCGCGCCGCGGGCGACATGACCTGCCGCGAGCCACGGCGCGCAGAGGGTGCGGAGCGCGGGGAGCGCAGGCCGAGGCTGCGGGGAGAGAAGGATGGTATCGTGAGGGGCTAGTTGATTGAGGTATGTCGCGATGGATACGTCGAGGTGCACCAATGCGGGCATGCGGTGGAGCATGGCGTCGAGGCGAGACTGTACAACGTCTACGTGACCCATGAGTTTGACGGTCAGAGAGGTGAGGCGTGCGGACGCGTCGACGGGGATTTGGATGCCCAGGGAGTCGGTGGTGAAGGATCGGAGATTAGAGAGGTGGTAGGCGATTGGTGCTGTGACTGCGTCGGCGTTGAAGGTGACAGAGAGTGTGGGGCGAAGCTTCAGGACGGTGAGATGGGTGACTTGAATTTCGGCTGGCGGGTCGGGAGACGGGAAAGACAAGGGGAAGAATGGCGGTGGAGGTGGGATAGAACAGGATGTGAGGGTGAGGTGGGTGACGCTGGGGAGGGCCTGAAGCGTGGAATACAGCACATCGGGGACGGCACCGAAGGCTAGCTTTAGGTGTTGAAGCTTCGGGAAGGATTGTATACGTCCAAAGATTTCTGGGTGATCCTCTGCGAAAAGCGAGTCAGCTGGAAGCCACGACGCAGGGCAAGACGACGTACGTTCCGTGTCTGTCCCATTATCCTCCAACGAGAAGTACATTGACCGAACAAGATGCGTCTTTGTCGGATCCCGATCCCAAAATTCCAGATGATTCCGGGCTTTGGTTATTGTCCTCCAGGCAATATTGCGCACCAATGCTTCAATCCCGAGACTGTAAAATCTGCGGCAAGCCGAGACGACACTGTGGAGGGACTGCGTGTCCTCGACTAGATCGAAAACGCGAAGCAACATCTCCTGAGGCAGAGAATTTATTGTCGGGAAGGAATGAGCCATCGAAACTGCAATACAGAGATAGTAGCCCGTAGAGTACCGGTATTCAAGAACTTGCGCAGATTTTAAAGCACTGTCGGATTCAATACGAGCCAGGAACGGTTGATAGGGCGACAAACTTGTGGCTCACCGTCGATTTAAGGTTTGAAGTCATCCAGATAAGTATTCATAACACGAAAACAGTCATTTCCAGCTGCATTACAATCCGCAAAACGACAAACCGCTTGTAGTGTTGTCAGGGTCGGGTCGAAGACCCCAGACCCGGTCACCCGACCCAAGCCCGACCCGACCCGACCCAGGCCCGCGCTCAACGAGGGTCGCGGGTCGGGTGACGGGGTCTCAGCATAGTAGTGGACGAGTCACATCTCCCACGATCCAAATACGGCAATTCTTACCGCAAGCTATGACCAATTTGCCTTGAATCCATCTACCCTGACCTTCCCCGACCCGACCCAAGCCCGGGCTTGGCGGCCCGACCCGACCCTGACAACACTAGGCCCCGACCCATCATGGGAGTTGAGCAACGAGCGTGGCGATGTACGGCGGCTTTATCGAGTGGGGCAAGAGTGGGGAGACAGCCAGCGGACCCTGAGAATCGTTTGAAGCAGGTATCAACTATTAATATGAAGTTAAGCAAGAGGTCTCAGATCGGGCGATCGGGCACATTGATCAACCAACGTAGAAGGTCACGTTTTCATGCCGTTTGCCTACGGTGTCAGCGAGAATTGTCATACCAAAAGATGTTAGGGCTGGCTATGATGAAGCGAGAGGCCTAATTCACGCAGGACAGTAACTTAGAACACTAGTCTGCACCAAAACACGACATTTCAACACCCGAAAGCGACTGAGGCTGAAGGACTTGCCCTTGATGGGACTTCCGTATTTGGGGGGGAGGGGTGGCTCACGTTTGATGATCAATGTGCCCGATCGCCCGATCTGAGACAGTGAGACCTCTTGGTCCTTTTAGGGCCTTATCCGCTGACTGATTCCCGATAAACCAAATAAGCTTTTTCCGACCGTAACGAACACCCCATACTTGTTCGATCTTCCAGAAGTCGGTTAGTTAGACTAAGGTTATAGCGGAAATCCTGAATTCGATCTGCCTTTCAGAGGTATTTATGTCTGGCGTTCCCAAGGCTTGAGGCCATTTCCTGCCATTTCTCGCTTCATCACACTCCCTCCATGTCGAGCCCGCTCGATTCGACGTACGGCGCCTGGCTCATCTCTCTCGTACTGGAAATATTTCTTTATGGCATGGGCGTTCTTCAATGCTGGAACTATTTCGCTGCTAAGCCCACCGATATTGTGCCCGTGAAAGTCACAGTGAGTAGCTATCACGCTTATCTTCGTATTTGTGATTCAAGTGTGTCTGCCAGGTTGTTGTCGTTTTGTGAGGCCGTCAAATTCTTCCTCCAATATAATGGCCCATCTTTTCTCAGGTTTCTGGAGACTGTTCAAGTCGTCTTCTTCTTTCACTCGTCCTACCTTCGCTTTGTCAACGGTTTCGGAACAGTTCAAACGAATTTGATCTGGCATGTTTCCTTCCTGTTTAAGTGTAAAATTTGGAGCTAACGATGACTATGGAACTGAAGGGATGATTCGGTACGGTACATTGTCGTCAACTTCGCTCTGGAAATGACTTTTTTCGATCAAGCTTCAACTTTTGGCTGCGGTGAGTATCAACCCATATTCGATCAGGTGAGGCCAGCACTGAAATCTCATTCACAGTATCTTTCTGCTTTCGTCGTGCAAATGTACGATCGACAGCTTGAGCTGCATCGTGTCGTTGAGCTGATCAGCTCTCCACAGCTATTTTGCGAGTCGCATTCATCGATGTAGGTCGTGCCTACATTCAGACATTCGTGACGGTTCAGAACTTCTTTTAGTGACCAAGGGGCGCAACAAATTCAGCCTTTCCGCATTCGGGATATACATCATCGTACGGTTCGTCTATTGCCTTCAGCAAAGGACTAATCTTTCTCCTCCCACAGCTTCTCCTTGCCGTGGTCGAGATTGGTACGGTGTTGCTTGTTACTCGGCAATTTTCCTTTCTTAGTGCCCGCCGGTTGCAGTCGCAGGCATCTACCAAACTATCTGGTCGTACGTCTTGATTTGTTCATCTATTTCTTCGAGTTGACCTTCTAGCAGATATCAGCTTCGCAGTTTCCTGAAGCTCGGCACAACTAAGGTATTTCTGCTGACCTCTCAGTCCCCTGACTGGCGCCTTTTGAAATCGGTGTTTTAGGCCATCACAACCCTTCAAGCTGCGGCATCCTTGGCTTGCGATCTGATGATCACATCTTACCTATGCGTATTCCTCAGAGGTCAGAAGGGCGACATGGTCAAGTAAGCTCTTTTTCCTCGGCGAGGAACACATTCATAGCATCGGACAGAACCAATTCAATGATGAACTTCCTCATCCAGGATGCTATCAGCCGCGGTGCACTGACCGCATTGTCGTCGGGTGTCAATATGGTCTTGGTGCGTTACGGTGTATCGTTCTAGACTTTCTTACACTAACAAAGCTCCTCTGCTTACAGTTTTTGTTGCTCCCTGACACTTTTTGGTTTTTCCTCGGCCTCGCTCCCAGCAGTAAATGTGAGTGCCCATTCATGAGCATACCTTTGAGTTTGTATTTGATACTGACCTTCGAGTCGACTCGCAGTGTACATGAACAGTATGCTTGCATCGTACGTCGCTCGAATTCTTAGCTCAGCAGCAATGGCTCACTACATTTAACAGACTCAACAGACGCCAATACCTCCGCAAAAATTCCGCCTACAACAACAACACATGGCACTCGATTTCGATGGGTACATTCCCATTCCCCTCCAATCCTGCTACCAAGGGCCTTTCGGCACAGCCTTCCTTTGCCTCTGGGGAGTCTGAAACTGCGTCTGTGAGTATGAACCTGCCTTGCTTTCGCAGTCTGTTTCATCTGAAGCTCTTTCGTAGGTGAATGTGAATGGCAAATAAGATGACTGTTTTTGTGCATAGGGTATCAGTTGCATCTGAATCAGTTGCGTCGTCCCAGTACTGAGACGATGGTTTCAGAACATTTTTCAACTGCTTCATGTTTGCTTCATGGACAGTATATGTACATACCAGTTTGACTCCCGTTGTTGTTGTCTCGTTATCTGTACGCAAGTACACTCAAAACACTGTCCTTCCTTCGAGTATTTCCTTCTCAAAGAACTTGTACAATATTCCGTTCAATGACCCTGTAGGCCGCGCCCAAAACCAGCTTTCCATTTTCTGTCGGCCCGGCCCCGAACATTTGGATCTTGAGAGGTTGGTCTGACGCACCAGAGGCCAACTACGTCGTTTTGTTTCAGTCCAAGAGCAGGCAAAGTTTCGACGAAGTAGGCGGCAGACCGTTGGAGATCGTGGAGGGAAGTTTCGTGTGAGATGGAGACCCATGAAGGAGAGCCGTTTTGTGGGACATACTGCTTGAATAGAGCTATGCGCCTGCCTTTAAGCGCAGCATTCAAAACCTCGGGATTGAACGATCAAAGGAGGAAGAAGAGGTCATGCACACTTCTCCATTCCATTCGACCGCCATATCGTCATGAACCCACACCCACACATCCATCCACTATCCTGATCAACATTTCGCCCTCCACTTCAACAGAGGGGCCCTCCACCCCTTACCGCACGCCATCTTCTTCCTTGACTAGCAGATGCCGGCGAGATATGAGCACCATATAGCTGCGCAGACACGAGTGTGGGTTCCTCTGCTGTGAGACGAATGATCGTACCCACATCGACATCGCTCGCGAATGCGCCTATCTGTCCCCGACTGCAGGCTGCTAGTGCGACGCACAAGGAGGTGTACGAGTGGTGTACGATATTCAAAATCAGGGCGGTGATGTCGTGGGGTATGATGATGTAGGGATCGGATGAGCGACAGCTCGTAGCGTAGAAGACGGTCATGATACACGCAAATGCGTGAATCTCAGCTACCTGGATCGGTCGTCAAAGAACGCTCTGGGACAGACTGACAGACTGACCCGCGGAAGATCCAGACGGAGAGTACGGGATATCGGGTGAATCTCCAGACAGTCCCGTACGCTGTGAGTAGTAGGGTCAGTCAGTATACGAAGCAGGGGAAAGAGGTATCAAGAAAGAAGAGCGCCATATTCGTCCAGCGATGACGCAGCGTAGAAAAGAACGAAAGGAAGGCAGTGAAGAGCTCACCACGGTACAGCACCTGATCACAGAACTATACCCTCGTCCGTCCCCTTCCCCACGTCGGTCCTACGACGAGCTGATGTCGAAGGTCGCTATCACGAAACACCGGTGTCGGTGAATGGCGCAAAGCCAGAGCCGTAACGGGTCGTGGGGTCAGGAACGCTGGTCGGGGTTGTGTGTGCAGCAGTATGCTTGCAAACGGTTGTTGCGGCACCCAAGGTGTGAGGATCGCCCTATCCACAGGTGGTGAGGTCGACGAGGCACTATGGGAAAAAAAAAGTTAGCGAGGGCAGGGACGACAGAGTAAGCGAACGGCCGGTAAGAGCAATCTAATAAGGAGTCTGCGCTTTGTATTCGTGGACGTCCAAAAGAAGAAGTGTGGTGGAGAAAGACTCGGCGGAGAGCCGCATTGCACCCAAAATCGCGAAAGACAGAATCTGCTTACCCACGCAAGTCTCTCACCAACGCTGCATTATACTTGGCTCATAGAGGGTCGAATCCTACCGCAGCTGCGTGAGTAAACCCCGACACCACGAGAAAGAAAAAAAATTACACGCACCGTCGCCTCGAGGAGTGGCTGAAAAGCGCCAATCCTCGTAGACGAGTGGGAGGCGAAGAGGCTAGGGGCGACGGGGTTTATAGTAGAGCACATCCCGGAGCTCCTATAGCCGCAGCTTCCAAGCAGCAAGCCTTCAGACTGAAGATTCTGAAAGATTCCGATCGCGGACGTCAAAAAAATATCTGAAAGCTCGAGTGGCAGTTTATGTCATCGAGATATCGCAGGAGCAAGAGATCAAAGGATTCCAAATATCCAAGACTATCGAGGTTGGTTACAGCACGCCCGTCACTTCAAAGCTCGAGCTCGTTGTGGTGGCAGCGACAAGAAGATTGATTGGTCAGCGTCACGTCACTGTCACACTCTCTTGAACTGAACCACCACCATCTTGTTTTTTGTACAGGAATCTTCAGCGCAATACCTTCCAAGCTAATTTGTTGAATCCTGGTGGAAATTTGGCTAGAATACACATATCTCGGAACCCTTGCTTTACCGCCTCATTCGATGCAAGTTTCAAACTCAGTTCAGTTCTTCTGACTCCGGAACTTCTTTGCCAAATCGACTCGGATAAGGGCGGTGTTATATTCTCTACGCGACTCTAGTTCTTCTTTGACCTGACTTGACTCGCATGTTTTCTCTTCGTACCTTGTCCCGCTTGCACTCCGCTTCAAAATCTGGACAACTCTAACTCCGAGGAATGGCCAAAAGGATGGGAGTGGGACTCGGGTAAACTCCGGAAAAAGGCTGATAGTGGGACTCGGATGCTCGGATAGAAAGATTTGAGCTCTGATAGTGGGACTCGGCTCATCGGCACATCAAGATAAATGATGTAGATCACAGCACGTAATTAGCTTGAAAATACCGCCCCGACGCTTTAAAATATTATCTGGCCCCACGCAGTGGGCCTCCGCGGCGAGCGGTAGCGCCACGCAGTGGGCCCAGCGGCGAGCGCAAGCACCACGCAGTGGGCCTAGCGGCGAGCGTCAAGGGGGGTCCGCGGGGGTCTCCCCCGCGCTACATGAATCAAATTTTCAGAATAAATAATAGAAATAACTCGAGATACTGAATAAAACTCATAAAATATGCCGTCAGGCTCAAGGAGGGGGGTCTGGGGGGAACTACGTTCCCACCAAAAATTTATTAGCTCAGAAATACACCGAGAAAGCAATTAAACACATTAAATATAAATTTCGGCTCTAAATGCCGAGGATTGATGCGGTGTTGATCCCCTGATACAGCTTTGATTGCGTATGATCCAAAAGACATCAACAGTGGGACTCGCTTAAATAGCCGAGTCCCACTCCCATCCTTCTGGCATATACTCTCTAACTCCAGTCTCGTCCACCACTGCTCAGGGTGGATTCCATTCGTGATTGATACTCTTCAATTGGACGCCTTGCCTCCCTCGTTAAATTCACAGCACACTACAATTAGGCTCGACCTTCAAGTTTCTGGCCTGAATCGCTTATTTCATCGATAACGTCGTAGATCTGAATATCTTCCCCAGAAAAACGTGTAAAGTGGGTGCTCGTTTGATCATATTCCGATGATCTTGAAGGGGAGATTTTCCTTTCAAAGGTTTAACGTACTCACATTTCCTCTTCTTCCCCGCAGATCTCGTCTGCAATCCAAGAAACGGGCTATTCACGACGTGCATATCTGTGATTTTCTACTTCGTTCGGTTGCGCCACGTTTCCTCTGCGTGCCTGCGGCACCGTCTCATTTTCTCGGATCTTTCAAGGGCTTTCTCCCAGTCTCGCTAAATCTCGTTTCCACTACGGTTTCCACCACCGCAATTTTTCAATTTTAATCGATTACGATCGGTTGTCTGTTGCTTCCCCACACCGCACCGCGCCTTCCGGCTCCGAACCCTCTTGACACGCGTGAGAAATGCGGGGTAATCAGTGCTTGGCGTTGTCAGGAATTCCGCCTCAAGGAACCTCAAGGCTACTTGAAACACCACAGCGAATTTGGAGTATGGGTGGTGCTCCTGTAACCGCCTTGCTTCTAGCAGAACACGCTGCTACGATTCAAAACACTCCTCCCATGACGCGGCACTGACCGATATCGAGGCTATGTCGACCTCAACAAAACTCCTCGAACCACATTTGACGTTTCATGGCTTATCATACACGTTCGTATTCACCAATCGCACATATCTCCCTTCTCTAAATATTTCTTACCGTTAGATATCCTGCCGTCGCAGATATACGCATATTCCCACCATACGACAGCTACCTCATTTTCACGCCCGAGAATGCAGTCGTCGAATTCGAGAGACCGTCCCAAATATAGCTCTTCTTCCTCTATTTCCTGGCTCAATGACATCGGCTTATGTTTCCGTGTTCACTCGAGGAAGAAGCCTATCTGTCCGATTCTGTCGCCTTGCCGCTATACGACAGGCCACGCTGTTTCCTGCCTTTGTTTCAAGGACGAAGGGTCAGTCACCATGTCATCTTTTGCTGGCATTGTCTACTAATGCTATTAAAAGGCACGCCAGCGATACCGGCAACGCACGAAATGAAAAGATAGAAGACATGTAGGTCCATTGTTTGGGATCGGAGACCGTATCGTTGAATTCAACCTCTAGACCCCTGGCGTCGTGGAAAGAATATGCCGATAATGTCCATTGCCATTACAAGCAGCAAAAAGCCGCAGCCTCCCGGGCGGCCCGGGCCGGGTATCTCGTCAAGAATTGTAGAGGTACTCGTTCGTTTGTCGGTGTCAATATTGAATTCGATCAGTTATTTGTGGCTGATTTTCTTTGGTTCAGGAAACTTCGGGCCGCTGAAAAATTCGTCAATAAGAATCACTGTCAAGATCGTACGCGCGTGTGCTTTTAATCCACCTAGCTATTGTATCGAAGTGTCGGAACAGATTCCACAAATATACAAGACCACCGACTGTAGGTTATATTCAAATTTTATTTTGACACGAATATTTCGTTCGAACTCCTTGCATACGTCACGCATTCACCACACTCCAGAACTTCTACCGCTTGCCTTTCCAAGTACCCCAGAACCCGGACACATCCAACGTTCCTCAAATACGACACTTTCACTCGCAGCAGGCAACGAAACTCGGCGTCGGTTGTTTGTCGGGGATATGTATCCCACGAGAGTGAGTGAGAGAGTTTACTCTGTCCGTCATGGTTAGTGACTCCGAGTGCGAACGAAAGCGGGATATCGCGGACAGTGGGAGACTCAGGATGATGAGGGTCGCGTCGTCGCCGAGGCAGAGGAGAGGAATTTCTGCGGAAGAGGTATGGAGCGACATGGTCTGGTAAACCTGATGAATATGAAAGGCGTGCAACCCTTCGGCGACCTTGAATATTCTCTTTCTAATTTAGATGCAATGGAGGGACACCCCAATCCTCGCACAATCGACATATGCATAGCGAAGAGTCAATCGCACTTCCGCGCCACTAGTATGAATTTCGAGTTACAGAGAAAGAAAACTGACTACTTCCAGAGCATAACAAAAGCCATGAAAGCAAAGTGGGCCTGCTTTTCAACGTCTTCTTCTTCTCGGTGTCGCAATTGCAATTTGACAGGAGCGACAACGGAAGTATGGTATGTGTTTAGATTATTGACACCACTTGACGGCTGGAAGACGAACTAATGACACAGGTAGTTTTGCCCGCAACGTTGCCACGCAACTTTTAATTCCATCAAGAATAGCAGCATTAGGTACTCCATCTTGATTCTTGAAGAAGAATGTCACATCCTTCCGGTCGGAATGGGAGCATGTTGCTCGGTGGATAGAGCTTGGATGGGAAGGTCTTGTAGACCTAGAGACGAGGGCGGCAGCAAGGGAGGTGGGGAGCGATGACAGCGAGGAGGAAGAGGAGGATGAGGATGATTCCTCTCAGCCGTTACCATCAGCACTTTCAGCAGCAGGAATTTTAAGGGAATGCCGCCATTGTTTCTGCAGCGTTGGTAGAGAGCTCCCTTCTGCCGGTTTCTTAGCTTGTGGTACGCGACTCACTGGACTATTATTACTGTTTGAATACACCTGTAATTTAGCTGCTATATACACGCAGAATACAGGATTTGCGGCAGATGATATCAGATATGATGGAAATTTGCCTAATGCGGACTAAATGCGGACGAAGTCTCTGAATCATAATGCAAGCCGCAACATTGAACAATGATGGCGGGATAGGCCAAATAGTCCCACACACATCCTCATCGTCGATAAGATGGCCACTTTTCGCCCCAAACACGTCAAACCGAATCAGGCAATTCGCGTGCCTTGTTTGCTCGCCTTCCTAATTCGGTAATCTCAAGACGAACCGCTCGTTTGCTCGCGGTTTTACTGGCTCAATTCTAAGTGGCAGAGGTGGCAACAAGTCTTGGTAGAATCATAGATTTAAGAGAATTCCCTGGTGGCAATTTCCATTCAGAAGAGGCTAGTATAAGGCAACAAGCAATTTAATTACACCAACAGACAACATACAATTGTGAATGAAGACTATGGCTTGGGATCTAATCGAGGGGAAGGAATTATACTATGGAAGTGGTAGTTAAGAGGGGACGGAGTACAGAGTACAGCAAATGTACTGTATGCCACCAGCCGAAGCGCCAGACGCGTGGGGAAAAGGTTGAACTTACAGTCCGCTGCTCCATCTTGCCACCCAATTCCAGCCAGTTGCCAAACCGAACCTCTGTCTCTTCACGAATATAGGGCGGTAGGTAATCTTGATGGTTGGTACTGGGTCGGCCGACTCGGTGCCTTTGGAGTCTTAATCAGTTGGATTCGAGAGAGGGGAGTAGGAGGATTGAGGAGCGGGGAGGGAGGGCGGGAAGACGGCGGGCGGCGGGGCATGGTGGTGGTGGTAGTGAGGAAGTGGAAGGAACATGGACAAACACTGCGCAAAGCAAGAACAGCCGAGCCGAGCTGAACTGGTTCAGCTCGGGACAATGGCAACAAATAAGACACGCGAATTACTGAATTAGGTTTGACAGGTTGGGGCGAAATGTCAAAAGCTGTCGATAACTTGTCAATAACGAACAGGTGGCGTTGATCGCTGTGGTAGGAGCTTTGAACGCTGCTTTTCACAGTGCCGGCCCACTACTTATAAGTAACTTGGCTGTACCAGGCTCTTCTAGTGTCCTATAAAAGGTACATCGATTCTAACTTACCGGTTTCTTTCAAAAGTCTGCGAACCTCTAGTGATCAATTCTTTTATAAAAACACGCCAGCTACAGGTGGAGCAACAGGTTTCGAATTTGTATCTGCTCAGAATGTCATCAGCTAAACGAGTCGAGTTCAATTAGTCGAGAAATCAGTACCCCATGTATCCTCTTGGACTAGCGGGTTTGAGAATTGAGAAATCAATAAGAGCCGGTAAATTGAACTCACTCCGAGTCGCAGTACATCTCACGCCGGCCTTGCTCCTCGATGTAGAGGATCCCATTATAAAACGACACGTTTAGATCCATCTTTTCGCCGAGCATTATTCTATCAATTTTCAGTGAATCGATTCAATCATACATACGATGAAGGGAAGGTACTATCTCTCACTTCTTGACGATCCCGCACCATGTAATAACATCCACATTCAACAGCTCCTTGCTATTTTTCGATTTCAGACACATCTCGAGGATAGGATCCAGCCGTCGAACGCGCTTGAATGTACGCTGTTTATTATTGGGGTGATTATACCCGACGCTGAGGTCGACGTTCGGCTGTGGATGCGCAAAGTACCGCATGGCGGCATGGCTGTCGACGTGAAGCTTCTCGTTGCACAGAGAGAAACAGGCGACTTGTTTAGCTGGGCCGAGGGATGCTGGGCCCGCAATTTGAGGCGGGTCGGAGAAGGAGATGAGGTGTTCAGTGGTGCGTTGAGTGGTGGTGGAAGACATAAGGTGTAACTGTGGGCCTCGTGTGAGCCTTGCTTTTGTGTGCGAAGACACGATGAGCGGTAGACGCTCGTTTTTGTGGGCTTTGATCGGCCAGAATCAGATCGCTATAAGAACAAATAGACTACCTTTGGAATGTAGGCGCCCAGCAATGAATAACTCCAACTTGAAATAACGGGCAGTTGAACAAAATTCAGGTAATTAACCCGACGCAAAGACCAGTTCAACCTGGATAAGCCTGACTTGAATGAGTCTTGAATGAGTCAAATCTGAACGGATAACATACTATGCTCTTGTAAAATTGTACGGAAATCATGTAGCGTAGTTAACGAGAGCCTGAGACGGGTACAATACAATACAATATAGAAAGGTACATACAGTATAGTGTGATTAGAAGGGGCATGCAAGAAGGAAAGGGAATGGAGAGCCAGGAAAGTAAACGCGACCAGCAGCGGAGAAAGAGAGAGAATAAAAGAGGGAGCAGGAGAGAATGCGTAAAATTAAAAGGAACGTTTGAGGGAGCGGAACGTATAAACGATACCAGGGATAAAAGTGAAGGATAAGAAGCAGAAATCGCCTCTTAACATCGGTTCTAATTGAAAAGTTAGCAAGGGATTCACAAGATATCGTCAATTGAAACACCTGGGAGCCCGTCGCGCCGCTTCAAGCGACTTTCAATCCCCTCAACTGCCTCCTAACCTCCTCGATCCGCACATCGTCCTTTGCGGCATCGGCACTCGAAATACCGACAATCCTCACATACGACCACTCTCCCGACCAACCCTTCTCCGCGCGGTGGGTAGCCACTGGGGCGGCGTGGGCGAAAGACGCGCGCGCGTGCGGAGCAGGTGCCACTGCTCCTCATCGTCATCCCCAGCGATTGAAAGAATCGATGACGGTGGGGTGGAGAGAGTGGATGCGCGAGAGCGGGGGGCTGTGGAAGATACGCCGAGCCCCAGCGTACTGGCGCGCCTTCGTGCTTTGCCCGACCCTTCTCGTGACGTCGGGTCTGTCGACGCAGAAGAGATGACGAGCTCTGGCGGGACGTTCTCCCCGAGCGAGCGAGTGAGCTCAAAGTGAGCTTCGCGAGGCGGCGGCGTTTCGTGCCCGCATTCTCTTCCACGCCATCTGCGTCATAGGTCGGCGTGACGGCTGAGTTCAGTGAGACGGAGAACGATGGTGAGAGCGGGGTTTGCGTCGGCGTCGAGCTAGTGGAAGACGATGAAGATGAGCGGCGGGAGCGGGGGCCCGTGATGGATGGGAAGAGGACGAGGAGCGTGGGCTGCGTGTCTGCCAACTCTGCCTGCGGGGGAGTGGATGACAGGGAAAGCGAAAGCGAACGCGCCGAGCTGCGACGTCGAAGGAGCTGCTGCCTGGCCGAGGAGAATGCGCTGGGTGGCGGAGCGGCAGCGGATACCTGCACTCGAGGCGTCTCACCCAAGAGGGCGCCGAGTTTGCGAGTCGAACGCATCAGACGAATCCGTTGGGCAGGTGGGAGGGTCGGTGAAGACATTGTACGCGAAAAAGAGGAACGGGGGAAGTATGTCGAATGGGGCAATGAGCTGGCAATGAGGATGAGTGAAGGAGAAATAAGAGGAAGAGATGAGACACAGACACGGGTAGATGGAGCGATTGAGACATTGCGACCGTCGCTGCAGAGTAAATGAGCTGCACTGCAGCAGCCTGTCGCCACCCGATCATACCCGCCACTGTCTCACGGTCCTTCCGCAAAGAAGGACGAATTTTGTATTCGTTGAAATCACTTCATTGCCTTCGAGTTCAGCGTTGGAACATTCAACTTCAAGTGAATCTAAACATTGAACATTAACGGATAGGATCAATTAATTGATGGAAGAAATACCTCGCGTCCCGTTTGTTGCCATTCGCGAGCGTCTAACTCAATGCTTCGGGATGAGGGTCTTGGCACGGCATATACTATTAGTCCGCTATGAGCGCAACTTCTGTTCTGGCCGAACGAGATAGGACTCACCAAATTTGGGTCCGTGCCGGCGGTTTGACGAAAGGTCCCTTGACATTGACTTGATACGCATTGACGAGGAGCGCGTAGTCCGGTTTGAGATGGAAGGTCGACAGGAGGTGTATGAAACCTAGAGGAACATTACGCGACTTGTTTCAAGCCCGAGAATTCGCGGAGAATTCAGATAACTGCCTTGAATAATTTTGGGAGGAATGCGAATCTTGCGATAGCACAATGAGATTTCAGACTTGAGTTTGTTTCTGAAAGACCTGGTTGAGAAAAGAACGATATGGAAAGTCACTGGCAGTATTATCTTCTGCAAGGGTCGTCCCAGCCGATGTCCTCACCGTCGAGCTCATCCAGCTCACCGCCATCGTGGTCGAGATCAGAAGTGCACATCACGCAGTCACACATCAACTTAACTCCACTTTCTTCCTCACCACGATGATCTCGAAGGCGGCCTAATTCCTTGGAGAAGTGGCTTGAATAAAGTCAGAATTCGTCCTAACAAGTACATATAGTAAGGACTCACCGAATGCAAGACCCGCTCGTGGGACCTCGGTCAGTATACTCACGAGCACGCGCCGGGCGACGATGACCACGATGCTGAAAAGCTTGATTTCTTCATGGATCCGATGCTCGAAGCGTGTATAGTAGGGCTAGCCTCTCGACGGCTCGAGCCCTTGAAACAATACACGACGATAGGTCAGAATTTACGCGACCGATATACACCGTCAAGAGTGCCGCTTTGCGGCGCTCGCGAGACGCTGAGCACGTCCGAATCGATGCCAAGGTACGCTGCCTTGGACTTGGGGAGGTGGGATGCGGCCTCATCCCCCGTAGAAATGGCTTGAATAAAGTCAGAATTGGTCCTAACAAGAACATATAGTGAGGACTCACCGAATACCAGACCCGCTCGTGGCCCCGGCTGACTTTCCTTTTTATAGTATACTACTATTGTGTTGATGACATTGAAGTGAGTTCATTCAATCTTGACATCGTCGAGTTCCAATTCGTTTACCAACTCTTTCCTTCACTCAGTACATTCAATTCAAGTTTTCGATTCCTCGTTCCGAGGTGCCAAGGTTAGATATAAGGTGCTTCGTATTGAACGTCACTAACCTTGCTCTCTTTAATAATCTTGTAGCTGACTGGTTCAACAGCGCATTCGACGTTAGAACGTAATGGATATGGCAACGATTGTTCATTTAATCTCGACCTCGATGAGTTCAGTTTCTTTTTTTCCTTTCTTCCTTCGGCTTCACTTTTCCTTTGCACCTCGGTTCATTTACTTGTCAACTTGATGCTCTTACGGTTCAAGCTCTGTATTCATCTGATATATTGTACCGGTCACCTACTCCCCGACTTCTACCTCTCTGCACGCGCCCGGGCCACTGGCAGGCTTGAAGAAAATATATTGTTGGGGGTTTTCTTCGCCGAAAAATCGATTTTGGGAGTTGCGCGAGGCCGTGTTCCCGAGGGTAGCTTAGACCTCTGTTTTAGATAGTCATTATATGGGTATTTTCGAACAAACACAGTGCGGGAATGGTGCTTGGAGTGATTTTATGAAGTCGGGGTCGGGAACGCGTTGATTCGCGCGGTTCGAAGTCAAAGTCAATATATTTGAATTCTACCAAGTACACGGCGAGAGTTTAACGTCTACAGTCGCACCCTTCAGCCAGAATTCCGCCAAGTCGATAGGACCTCGATTTGCTTGAGTTTCCGCTCGGTGGATTCGGAATTCAATTTGAAATTCCCAACTTTCGCCCAAGTTGGAGAGTCAAATGAACGGACATGGCTTACCCTGCACATTGAGGATGTCTTCGGTTGAAACGTCAAGAGTTCACCGAATTGAAGACGGCGCACAGTCAAAACTTCAAGGTCGGGGTCTGATTCAAGCACGTCCGCGCACCTATTTATGCCCAAACGTCGCTCGCCGGACGTCGATGCGTCGTGTAATCCCGAAGACGATCCATATAGTAGTCCTTGGTGAGCGGGCGGCGAGTCGTCGTGTCTTTGATCTTAGAACTACCAAGAAGCTTCGCTGAGAGGAAGGTCAGTTGGGGTTCAACATGACGAAAAATTGAACGTGGAAACTCACCAGTTAACTCGCGGTGCTACGCGGCACAGCGACAACATTTAATTCAAGTTGATGAACACGATGCTTGAAGCGTTGGTGCTGGGGTTAGCCCGCCGGCGGCCGAATCCCTTGGAGGAATGGCTTGAATAAAGTCAGAATTGGTCCTAACAAGAACATATAGTAACGACTCGCCGAATGCAAGACCCGCTCGCGGGACCTCGATCCGTATACTCACGAGCACGCGCCGCTATGCGGCGCGGCGACGAGGACCACGATGCTGAAAAGCTTGATTTCTTCATGGATCCGACTTCGAGCATCTTCAAGTATATTCGGGCTAGCCTGTCGACGGCTCGAGCCCTTGAGAAAATACACGAGGGTAGGTCAGAATTTACGCGATCGCACCGGCTCCAGCATCGTCCTTCGTAACCGACACCATGACCGCCGCCGTGGACGCCCGTGGCGCGCGGATCCTTTTCTTCTCGGTGTGGTGGTGGGCTGAGGCCCACACCACACCGCGTTGGTTGTGTTTGGCAGTAGCTTCCGTGTAGGAGTCATCCAGCTTGTCCGTAGCCTCCACGCTATCGATTGCTTTGGCTTGTGGCTCCTCTAGCGACTCGGGGTGGCCCACTCCATCGGGTGCGCGCATCTTGACTCGGACGTTGAAAGAGGATTATCGACGAGTAGGCGTTTTGGATCGTCAGGTACGCTTAGCCTACCTACTGACTCGCCACGACCTAACCTAGCGCCCAGTGTGTATCGTAACGGTATCGGACGATGCGTCTCCCTTCGCCTTCTTTGCACCGTATCCCTCGTCCGCCATCTCACATCGTCCCATCATGCAAGGACTGCGTGCTCTTTCCCCTTGCCGCGCTTGCCTACCTCTCTGCACCCCACTTGCCGTCTGCGTGGGATGCCGAGTCTGACGACATAGCGCAGGTAGGGTATCTAGGCGGCCGGGGGTGCGTACACGCTCGTGCGCATGCATCGTTGTTGTTGGGTGCTCGCGGCGGCGCTGTGGCCCGTTCTTGTTTGCGATCTCGATGGGGTCGAATAGTGGAGGAGGAGGATGTAGGGCGGGAGGATGTGGAGAGGGACGTGGTGGAGCTGGGACAGATGATATAGGACGGCTCGAGACGACATGGGACGCGTGATGTCATGGGTGAGACGCCACGCGTGAATGTCGATGTGATGATATGCTCGTCGTTATCCTGCGCTGGGGTTTCTTTCTCACCCGAAGGAAGCTCCAGGTGGTCGGGAGGGGAGGGGGTTGGTGTGGGCGAAGGTGTGCCAGGCTGCGCGTGAATCTTGATTGGATTCGAGGCGGGTCGAGCACCTACATACGATACCTCGCACCGTCTCCGTGTCCAGCTCGACCTCGACCTCCATCTTTACCTCAACCTCCACCTCGACGCCGCATTCTGTCTCGTACCTCGACTTCGCAAGCCTCCACCTCGACCTCCATCTCCGTCTCCATCTCCATCTTGCACCTCCAGCTTCACCTCCGCCCCCGCACCTCACATACCCCTCCGTTCGGGTATCCTACATCCATGTCCACGACTCTCGCCCTCATGCTGGCTCATCCCCACTTGCTCACTCACGCCCAAATACATTGCTATTACTTTGTGTCAGCGCTCGGGTACGGTCGGTGGCGCTGTCATGGGGCGGGGCGGGGGAGGCGGATGAGTCTCCGTCGCGTAGGGACGGGTGATTGGGCGGGGCGGGTGGTGTCTACTTGGACGGGAATGCGTGCCTCTCCTCTTGCGGTCTCCGCAGGCAGACCATAGGGGCGCTTTCCCATCGGCCACTTGTGACCCACTCTAGCTCGTCGCCGGAGCAGATGATTCTTCCATCTCCGCACCGCGTCCCTAGGACAGCCTCACACTAACAGCCTCACACTACTGGGGTGATGGTTGATGTCTTAGACTTTTGCTTGTTGCACTGGAAGATGCAGGTTTTCAAATGTCAGAAAACCAGCATTTTCCAGTGCAAAAAGCAAAAGTCAAGGCATCAACCATCACCTCTGTAGCTGTGCATGCAGGAACCCAGGGAGAGACACAGTGTGAGGCTGTCAGCACAGGCAGAATTCTGTTACCTACAGTACTTACTCTGATGAAAGAAACTCTCTGTACCCCTTCCTTACTTCGAACGAAAAATATCTCCAGCCTACTCAATCACCTATATAGCCCAACAATCAACTCTAATTAGAAGGCGAGACATATATGTCTTTCTACAACACCCATGTCTCTGCTTGTAAACGGAACTCTCGCCGCTCGGGTTGCTCGCACTGAGGAGCCAGCAACTCGAATCTCTGCATCTTTTGTGCAGCTGCACTTTCCTCCCTCTCAACACTCCTCGACTCATTTGCCGTGTGTCTTGACGCTTCAGACGACCGAACACGACCCTCTCAGTGTACTGGTTTCCTGCGACGTTTCTGCGGATCTGGACTTCGACGTCGTTCTTGGACTCAATTGGAAGGCCTACTCCCATGAACTCCTGCTACGGTCTGGATACTCTGTGCCCGTCAACTTTGATCCCTGGTCTTTGTTGCCCTCTGGTGTGTCTGTCATGTATCCTGATCCGTGGAGAGTTTGGCTCATGTTACTTTCATCCCAGTACCTATCTTGTGTTCCCCCGCATCGGCAGGTATGTTAATTTTCTGTGTTCATCTGTGCTTGTATTGACCAATTTTGAAGCACTACCAGACCGCGGAGGTGCACTTTTGTCGCATTCTCCAGTCTTCAATGAAACTGTTGTTGAGACTCCTGATAAACCTGTTTACTGTCTACCGTCGTCGGTATCTGTTCCCGGGTGCTCGAGGGCCCCGGTGATATCTGCGAATATATCCCGAAATTATGATCCTACGTTTTTGTCTGAACCCTCGACTTCAAACGGTTTCACTTCCATGACCTCCCGCCATCCCGGTTTGCTTCAAGTTTTGGATGGACACGACTTGCTCAACGCTATGCTCGTGTCGCCTGACAGTCTCTGTAACCTGTTTTTACTAACCTGTTTTTACTAAACAATGAAGAGCGTTTCATGCATTTACTGCGCTCGCATGGAATCCCCACAACGAACCTTTCATCGGTTCATGAGTGTCGTCAGGCTCTTTTGACTCATTTATTTTCTGGCGCATGCTCGACGTTATCACAAGCCGCGCCTTCTTTATCTGGATGTCGGTCTGTGTTCGATGGTTTTGACGGCGCAATGGACCTAGCTCACTCCTGCTTCAGTATATTGATCTCTGATTTACACAAATCTCGCTATACACTCTCAACAATAGCTTCCGTTCTCGGTTCTGCATTGCCTGATACCTCTGAGTTCGATACGGTCTTCAAAGCTACCCACTCACGGTTAGTCGCAAAACGTTCTGGTTTGATTGCTCAGTTTTCTGAGCATCATCCCACTCAAGATGTTTTTCAGGCACTGGACAGGTTGCCGCATGCATCACTAATTTCTCTGGCCGCGCTTCATGGAATACCTAGCCAGGATTGCGCATCACAAACTCTTCGCGATGTGATCACGACTCATCTTGTCTCTGGTGCCTGCGGTGCGCAAAAAATGAGTAGTTCATCAATTGGATGTCAGTCAATTGTCCGCCAAATATTTTTCTCCCCACCGTCCGATGCTTTGCCTCAGGAAGAATTCCAAAACATGCTTCAGATTCGGCTTCTGACTCAATTACAGCCTCGGCTGTCTAGGTCTGTTGCGAGGCGTATCCTTGAGATGCACAATGTTGAGTTTTCGATGGATGATGGAGTAGCTAAGTTGCGAAAGCTTGTCGGGAATTTTTTGAAGAGTCTGGATGGTAAACGTCCGTCGTATGAATCGAACCAGGTGAAGCGTGATATCAAAACTGAGGTTCGTGCACGACTCGGACAGAGTACTAAGTTGAAAGCAGAGTGGCCGAAGCTAGTCTCTTCAAGTCTCAAAGCCAAGTTCAAAAAGGAATTCGACAGGTTGATATCGAAAGATGCATTGTCTACATTTACTTGTGGAAGCTGTGTTGAGCGCCGAAACGTGAAGTTTAGGACAACAATATCGTTCGAAGACTTTGATTTGAACCTGCTTAAACCACCCGCCGAGTCGATTGATAAGTCTGGATCAGATTCAGGAGATGATTCCGATAATGAGTCTGTAAAGATACACTCTCCTTGGCTTGACCCGGATGTTACCCCTCCGCCTATGCCGGTCAAATCAGGCCAATATTCAGAGCTTTTAATTGACCCAGAGTGCATCGAAGGCGGAGTTCTGGGTGTTGTTAATGCATACTATGGTACCGTTGAGGCGCAAGGTCGTGGTTCGCTTCATTGTCATATGGTTGTTTGGGTCGAAGGTGGACTGAATCCGAACGAGATCAAGGCCAAAGCATTGGAGTCTGGTGGTAATCTCGAGTTTCAGAAGCGGTTAATGGAATTTCTGGAGGACACGATAACAAACGCCGTACCGCCTGATCCTAGGCCAGATCTAGAATTCCCTCTCGGCAAATTCCATCCCTGCAGTACACGAGGACCAGTCTCAGTGTCCGATCCTGAGGAGCTCGAAATCTTTCAAAAGAAAGATCTGCACAATCTTGTTGAAACGTGTCAGCGCCATGATCATACACCTACCTGCTACAAGTACTGGAAGGGTCCTGGATATGTCAAGGAATGCCGGTTCGATCTTGATGCGTCCAATGCTAAGCCTGTCAGTGTATTTGATCCCGAAACTGGAGAGTTCGAACTGCGTTGCCTTGACGGGTTGGTCAACAATTTTGATTCTGAGGATGTTGGAAGCCATACGATGTAACATGGATATTAAGTTCATTTCTTCTGGGCCTGCAGCAAAGGCTGTTATGTACTATATCACAGATTAGATCACCAAGTCTCAATTGCAGGCCCATGTTGCGTACTCGGCTTTGGAATTAGCAGTAACCAGACTCTGTGAATATGATCCTGAAGAAGACGATTTTGCGATGCGTGCCCGGCGTCTTCTTCAGAAGTGTGCCCACTCAATGATTGCGCAACAGGAATTGAGCGGGCAAGAAGTAGTTTCGTACCTGATGGATTTTGAAGATCATTTTACGAGCCACAAATTTGCAAATTTGTATTGGGCGAGTCTTGAAAGATGTGTTGAGCAGCAGCAGCCGAGTCCCGAGTGTTATGAGCGAACAAAAAGTCTGCAGCCAGACTCCGAGAACACCCCAGCTACGGAAGATATCGAAACCGATGACCATGAACCCGATCCTGAGGGGGAAGCTACCACAACCAGTCAATCTCCTAGTACACTGAGACCAGATAATGAATGTGAAGAAACTTTGTTAGACGCACCGCACGGTGTTGACGAGATACGGCTTGAAGTCGATACCCAGGGACAGTTTCATCCGACTGCGAATCAAGGCGCGGACTATCGGCACCGAGGCTTAGATCTGGAGTCCGTTAATGTCTGGGATTTTGTGTCTCAGGTGGAAAAAACGAAGAAAAAATTCAAAGCACGTAAACACCGTGAAGCAAATGATGAATTAGATTTCGACGACAGTGATTCAGAAGCCCGAGATGTTAGATCTAGTTGGTCCAAAGATGTAGATGGCGATATTCTGATGTGGAGCGGACATGCACGCCCTACCGTTGATTTAAGAGAGGAGCATCTTGAATCCGAAAGTCGTGTGCTTCGCGTGTTTCCGCCTGGAGCGAGAAAAGTTCCTGTCCCCATCGGACCCGCACTTCCACGTCGTGATCGAGAAAAGTCGAAGAATAAGCATGCGGCTGATGTTGATTTTATTCAAGCCATGGAGAGATGCGTCTGATCTGCGAATAGAAGGTCAAACCTGGATCGAAGCATATGAAAGATTTATTGAATCTTGTTCACCTGAAGTTAAACGGCGCATGGATAATATGCAGATCCTACATGAATGCCAAGACAGTCGGGATAATCATTTCAAGAATAGGCATAATCGTAAAGTCTGTGACGGTGTCAGTCAGGAGTTTTTGAACAGTGTTGATCGAGGCACCTACGGTGAAATGGACGAAGGAGAACTGCTTGATCATCTGGAATCAGTTGACAAATGTTATTCGAAACATAATCAACGTACTCAGAGTGATATCTTGGAGGCAAAACTGTGCGCAGAAGATAGCGGGTTATTGAGTGTGGAGACCGAAATGTCAACTGGAGAGGCGATTGTCGACTCCGAGCATGAGCTTGTTGCGGATCGTATTTCTGTCTGTGAGCAGAAATGGGATAAGAATTATTCTGATCGCAAGGACGCATGGAAGAAGATTCAGTCATACAATGGAGGAAATCAGAATCTCAATAGTCCTGAATCTGATCTCGATCCTGGTGACAACACGTTGTTACGATCCGGAAACCCATTTCGCGGAAGTCTCCCTGAGCCAGGCATGTCCGCATCTCTCCAGAAATCACCCGCCAAGTCTAAAAAGCCGACTATTCCGTCAGATACCGACACTGTGATGCATAGAATTATAGACGCATACACACTGAATACTGAAGAGAGTCGAGCGTTCCGAATTGTTGCACAGCATAGTACCGAGACCAATCCAGATCCTCTGCGTATGTACATGGGCGGCCCCGGAGGAACTGGAAAATCTCGGGTCATAGAAGCTTTGAAAGAGTTTTTTGAAGTTCGAGACGAAGCGAGGCGATTCCGACTTTTCTCGTATACGGGAGTTGCAGCTCGAAATATCTCAGGAATGACACTGCACGCGGCCCTCGGTATGAGCCAGAGGGAGAGGAAAGTTAGAACCGGAAAGTCGCTTCGAGATCTCATGACGATGTGGGAAGGTATTGATTATCTGTTCATTGATGAGATTTCGATGGTGGGTTGTGCTCTGCTCTATGACATCAGCTCTGTTCTTAGTGCTGCAAAGGGAAGTTTACTCGCGTTCGGAGGAATAAGCATCATTTTCGCGGGAGATTTCTCGCAACTGCCACCTGTCGGACAAACAAAACTGTATACACATCTTGATACTAAGTCCAAGGCAAAGAAAAAGAGGTCTGGAATACACACTTCAAAGGCAGGGACTGAGCTTGGTCAGAAGGATATTTTCGGAAAATTGCTGTGGTTATCCATAAAGACGGTAGTCTTGTTCACTGAAATCGTTCGACAGTCTGGCCCAGAGAATCAACGGTTCTTAGAGCTGCTCGGTCGATTGCGTTTCGGAAAATGCTCTGATGCCGACTACGAAGTTTTGAACAGTCGTTTATTGAGCAATCTTGATATCAACTGGTCCCTGGCGCCGTGGAACATGGCACCTGTGATAGTGAATGGAAACCAAATGAAAGATGAGCTTAATGTGACCGCTGCTCGGGCGTTTGCGAAGAAGACTGGGAGGAGATTGCATTGGTATTATGCTAGTGACACAATCGGTAATACATCGGTGGACGAATCTGCATTGAAGGGACCATCTCATCTCGTTACACTCCGGAAAGACAAATCAGAGACTCGGAAAAATACCTCTAGTGATCGGTATGCCTGTGATGATTGTTCAAAATTTCGATGTTGTCGATGGTGTGGTCAACGGTTGTTCAGGAACGTTGAAAAGTGTACGCTACACAACCGATCAGCAAGGAAACAGACATGCAATTTCTTGTGTTATTCACGCACCTAATACAGACTCCGGAATTGTCCCAGATCTACCTGATCACCATGTCGTTGCGCTCGAGGACAAGTCTAAGTTTAAGGTACAGCACCCGTATACGTCGAAAAGTTGCACGGTGAACCGTACCCAGCTTCCTATACAACCGGGGTTTGTCATGACGGCGTATAACCTGGCACAAGGTAGAACACTACAGGCGGCCGTTGTTAACCTTAGTGACTGCCAAGGGTCTGAAAGCCCGTATGTTATGCTGTCGAGGGTCACCTCCTTAGAAGGGCTAGCTATCTTGACGCCCTTCAACAAGGCGAAGATATGCTGCCGCTCTTCGGAGGACTTAAGGCGCGAGTCCCGTCGATTGGAAATCCTGGCCCTGAGGACAATTCTCAGGCACGGGACCGATGACGAGAAAGCGGAGGCGGCGGCGACGTTACGGACAGACTATGGCCAAAGCCTTGCAGTAGTCGACTCCGAATCGTCTGGCGAAGACGAGAACTCGAACCGGGAGGATCCAAGGGTCAGGCTGGAGAGATTGCAAAGGGAGAATGCGCGGCGCGTCGATGTGGGCAGTGGGAAGAGGAAGCGTGACGATACAAGTACGGCATCAGGATCACGGCCCGATTCTCCGGCCAAGCGTCAACGGAAAGTTCCTCTGGATGCGCCACGTCCTCCACGCCCAACCGTCACCAACCCGCCATCCGGTCCATCCTCGTCCTCATCGCCTCGCACGAATCGCAAACGCAAGGTCGGTATTGACGCGCAACCAGTAAGTTTGGACCCGGGTACAACAACATCCGACACGACACACCCATTTAGACAGGTAACATAAGGCATCAACAATCAACATTGGGTGTCTCCGAAGGGGAATATTCACACCGGAAAAGAACAGGACCCCTGATAATACCCTTGCAGCCTAGCCCACTTTCCGGACAAAAATCGCAAATTTTGGCCCAAAACCTAGGTCCCAACCGGACACAAATTCGACCTCGGGGCGCGGATAGCTAGGTTCCCGTCCGGACAAAATGTCGCTGAACTGGGCGGATTAGGTCTGCCGAAATTGGCCGCAGATCACTCTCTGCATCAAAATTGTGCTTGATGGTGCAAATCTGAGCAGAAAAGCCACGGAGAACGCCAAAAACGGAGGTTACGGAGAAAATTTTGCGTTTTTGTCCCCGTGGGAACAGAAATTGCCTCTGTTCGGGGCGTTACGTCATCGAGAGCTAGGTCCTGTCCGGACAAAAATCGAAATTTTCAGCCCAAAAACGTCCGGACAAAATTTGGCAAATTGGCCGAGGTCGGGACCTAGCCTCCAAAGGGATTATCAGGGGTCCTAAAAGAACAAAAGTCTACGTTCAGGAATGACTTGCTGACTTCTTCGATTTCCACGGAACTTTCCACTGATCTGCGGAAAAGTGCGGAAATCAATACTTTCTATTGTGTTGGGAGCGTATTTGACTCTGTTGGGAGCGCGTTTGACACGCTTTCCACCACGTAGACTTTTAAGAAGTCTGCAGGCTTCTGCAGGCCTGCAGAAAGCTGCGCGGAAAACAGGCATTTCAGCAAGTCATTCAGCCGATCACGTGATCATAGACTTTTGTTATTTTCCGGTGTGAATTGAACCCATGTTGAACCCATGACCGTAAAAGCTCCATGCGTGTCTTCGACTCGCAGGATGCGGCGAAACCTATTTACGACTGTTGATTGGATTTACTCGAGTAATCTCCGAAAACATAAAGTACCAACCAGGCCCAGCAAGTTCTCCCACTCCCTCATGGCGTTCACTGTACTTTGCCCCTTTGCCCCATTCATTCTGGTATTGGTGCTGACGCTGTTCATACTGTAGCAGTATCAAGTCGTTTGGGTTTTTTGGGGGACAGCCTGGGTGGAAGGACAATATGCTCACTCTGCTCACAAATCGATCATGTCTAACGGGGCAACCCCGCGATGGCGAGGGTTGATGGGAAACGGTCTGATTCCCACGCGACCGATTGCGATCAAATAGTCACGTGACTCCAGCGCCGTTTTCGACAACTGTATCTAAAGCGGTATGGCTCTGTATTTTCCTTCAGGGTGGTACTAATTTTGCAGTAGTATATGTACTGAATTTTCCTTGAGGACCAGAAATACAAGGGAAAAATAAAACTTCTTTGCTTCTCAAAGGGGAAAACCCTCGGCCGGGAAATGGGTTTTCGTCAGAAAGCCCTCGAAATGACGGATTTTTCAAAAGTGGCAGTGCGTCAAAACCTCGCCAAGAAAACCCAGTGGGAGAAACTCGAGCGGAGGGAAAATTCAAAAAGCTACCGGCCTACAAACGGTTGGCGTGAGAGAATATATAAGGAAGGAAGGAAGGAAGGAAGGAAGATTACACGGCACGGTCCCCTTAGGAACGCCGGGGCCCAGGGAGTAACAGAGTGTACAGGCACTAATATACACTACGGTCCCTGGACTTCTCTACCACCCCGTAGCCGAGCTCACGGCCGCAATCTCGTTGGATCCGCCGCGGTAGAACTAAAGGATGAGTAGAAAAGTAGTCAGTGTTTGGAACAGGAATTTGAGGACTCTAAGGACGTATTACGGGGACGGAATAGAATATTTCGAGGACATCATGTGCAAATTTAGCAACCAGGGCAATGTTCGGTCGAGAATATATCATGGCTTTCAGGAAGTCCACAGAAGAAATTTGTTGGCGCAGATTTTGAAGTTTTGGAGCATTGTAGAACAGCTTAGCGAGGAAGACGTCGCGGATTTCGACCAGTTCAGTCGAAGAACCGCATTCTAACATAGCATGTTCCGGAGATTCAACTCCTGTTTTGCAAAATCGACAGATACGTAGTGACCGATCAACAGGTTGGTTAGCGTGATTTGCATAGCGCAAGATTTCCAGGGCAAGTTGGTGGGTTGAGAGCAGGAGCGAGGTTAGCGCCTCTCTGTGCTTCTGTGTTGATACCATCGTCAAATAATGCCGCAGTTGTAAAGTTACTTGCGTAGGTGGTTTGTCCTTCTGAGGTTCGAGCCGTCCTCGTAATAAATAGAGCTTCTCGTTTGAGTCAACGCAGTCCTGCAACCAGCGCTTCATTGAGATTTCCACAACTTTGATAAAATTCCTGATATCCTGAATTGTCGTGGAATTCGTCAAGGCCAGCGGTGGGCATGTAAAAGGCAGTCTTGAAGCAGAAATAACGAGATCTTTGGCCCAGGATTTCTTGAGAATCTTGAAAACCATTGGCTGGTCCTATGTCTTTATCTCCGATAGACATAGGTTTTGAAATCAGCGAAATTTCGCGGAACGGTCGGCTTGGATAGCCAAATCAAACCGAAAAAATCGTCGTTTTCAGTCGTATAATAAGCTCTGGACTGCAGAAATGAGGTAGACGAGGTCAATATAATTCCTTGAGTCTCTCCCCCTTTTCCCTCTATTTCCCTCCTTTTCTGCAACTTGAAAACTTGATTAGTAATTCGTAACCACATAGCACAGGATTTGCCAAAAATACCTAGGGAGGTTTTTCCTGATTGGCAATTTGAATCTCAGTGGAGGAGGAGGAGGATATATTAACCGTATGGTCCCAAAGAGGAACGGTGGCAATCGCTATCTTTCGCCCTCTGCCACGCATGTCTATGACCGCTCCACTGCGCGCTCCGCCTCAGTCCCCCCCCCCTGTATACTATGCTGATAAGTAGTGTGCTAGAGTGCCAACTTGAAGAACCATTATGATCCCCAAGGCGCGGTTGACTTCAGCCACTCTGATGAAGGTGTAGCTGACAGAATGCTCTCTGGAAGGCTTTGAGGGAGCTGGCCACCTGCCCTTCATCAGAGTCGCTGAAATCCACTGTGCCTTGGGGATCATAATGGTTCTTGGCCCTTGAGCACATGATACTTGTCCGCATAGTAGACGGGGGCGGGGATTGAGACAGAGCGCGCGGAGAGGGCATAGACATGCGTGGCAGAGGGCGAAAGATAGCGATTGCAATGCGTTGGGGCCGAAACCCTGAGTCTGTCTCAAACGCCCTCTGCCCCGTGAGTACGCTTGCGTGTTTTTACGCCTTCTTGCATATTTATTCTTTAGATTTGTCGTGAACCCGATGACGCCTCCTTGGTGCTGCCATGTGCGTGCAAACACAATCTGTACCACATTGTGCGTTACAATCAGTTAGCCGCAGCTTTGCACATACTAACAATCCCAGGACTGTCTTATTGGATGGAACAACCAATGCAAAAAGGACTTGAACAAGGATGGCCAGCTCGATTGTTGGTTTTTGCAGTATTGTGACATCGGATGCTAATTTAGATTATGTCAGGTCCATTTTGCCGTGCGGTGGTGAAACCCCTGCATATCAAATGGGTTCTGCCCGACAAACCTATGCTGGAGAGGCAGAAGCAGAGGCGGGTGCAGAAGCGGGCAGACCAACGTAAGAAAGATGATGTCAAGAGGGCGAAAGAGTACAAACGTCAGGCAAAGAAAATGTTGGCCAGGGCAGGCAGGAAGATGAATGGCTTTGCTTAGTTTTGAACATGTCTCGAAATCGACGAAACGGTAAGTCAGTCATATTGGCCTTTGCTTCCTTCTATTAATATTTACATCAGTGGTACTGTATTTATTTTGCCCAATTCAACGTGTCTACTAGCGAGCCTCTCATCTCGATCCCTGCCCATTTTCTTCCACTTCAAAATTCATTCCAAACTATATATTGACTTACAATACTGAGCCGCCTTTTTCTTGTGGGTTAGCTGTCGGCTCTCCGGGTGCCCTCGTCTCGTGCTCGCACCGCTATCGATGCATATTATGCTTTGTGACTGATCGGCGTGCTCATGCGCTCACGGCGAGATTTGCCCGCGTCGCAATGACTGTGGCAGTCAGCTATTTCAGAGCACGGTGCGGAAAGAATTTAAAAAAATCATTTCTTAATGCAGGTTGAACTCGTCGCATTTCCGTATCTTTGGCGCCCGTTTCTTATTTCGTTTTCCTCAATTTCGCAATAAGCTCGGTCGCGGTAGCCCGCGCATTCGCATTCATTTCGTCAAGATCGGTGTCGCATATTGGCTGGTGGAATAGCCATTCGAATCCGAAACCAAGCCGGCCTGGAGTTGTCTCTCGAGTCTTTTGCGTGAGTGCAACATTCACAAATGTACGGTAATGCAGTCTCATCTCGTCTTGAATACTGTAGCTCGGTTGGGTGGGCCGCGCATTCGCATACATTCCGTCACCAATCAGTTTCCTGTTCGATTGGGGTACCGAGCTTCGTTCCCCTCTGGGATGCGTGATGAGGCGTAAATGGCAACCGGCACACATATGTAATGAATCGTAGTGTAAGTACGGAAAGCAGCAGTAGCGACACAGCAAGATAAATAGCAAAGCATTTCAGATCACAGCGTAGCAAAGTAATAACAAGAAAGAAACAGAAAGAACACAGATTCTTGAAGATACATTGCGATGGTACGATCGCGGAAGATTCGTATTCGTGAGAGGAGTAAGGTCGTGAAGACACGCGAATCTTTGTCAAGAGGTGAGTGAGGTTCGTGAATGCATATGCACGGCATAGATAGGAAGAGCCAGCCCGCATCTATGCTGCAGCCAGAGGTAGACGAGGCGTAGCAACGCCGGCGCGAGCAGGAGTAGGGCGACCACCGATTAATTCTGAGGGATTCGCCGGGACTATGAAGAAGAGACCCGTCAGTCATCGTAGAGAACAAGAGGAAAGCGACGCACGTCATCACGAAAGAGATGCTTGTCACTGGTATTATTCTCTTTTTGGTCCGTCGACGTCTTTGTGCCACACTTCGCCCAGCCTAGCGCAGATTGACGAGCCGCCGAACCGACACGAGCACTACTGGCCAAGCCCCAAGCGTTCTCGCGTTTGGGAGACGAGATGGCAGGGGACATGTGCACCTTGCCGGTGGGACTGGAATGGACGTCGACGGCCTGCAGCGCATTGTCGGTCACGAATGCACGGTGGAGCTCGCTAGGCGATGGGCGTGAAAGCAGCTCCGGCGATGGAGAAGGTGCAGCCTGGCGCTGAGGATAAGGAGAGGGGCGCGATTTTGATCGAACGCGAGGAGGGCCATACTCCATGGGCAGCGGGCCGTAATTCTGGACTGAGTGCTACAGCAGAGCTTGCATCCCGTCAGGATGCTTGGTGGGCAAGAACGCTGCAAAGAACCATTAGAAAGAGGAAGCAGGGGGTACGCCAGACACATACCGCATACGACGAGAAAGGGGTGTCCATCCAAACCCGCCAACTCTCGGTCACAGCATCTTCCGCCTCGTTCCTGAGGGTGTAGTACTTGCGAAGGACATCCTGCCACTCAGGGCCACCCGCGCTCAGATCCATGGACCCCGCATCCGAGCCATTGACGACAAAGATCCCGTGCCGAGCGGTGGGACTACTCTTGTATCCACCGACCGAGGAAGCAGGGCTCGCACGCTCTTCCTGAATGGTCTCATAAACGGACGACCGAGATGCACGAGTCGCAGCAGCCGAGTAGCGGCGCCGATGTCCATGGCCGCGAACATGAGCGCGCATTCGAGCTGCAGTCGATATCGGGTGGGTCGTGTTGGAGAGCATGGGGCCGATGTGCGATACGTCGATACTGGACATGGATCCCTCCGTCTCCGACATCGACGAGCCCTCAGCAGCAGACAGAGGCGGCGTATCCCGCCCCGAGCTTGAGGTCGTGATTATCGATGAGCGAGAACGGGAGTTGGGGCTTGGAGCAGGGCGGGTGAATACCGCTGTAGGACGGACTAGGGTACGATAAGCATGCAGCTGACAAGGACGTGCTATGGACTCACAAGATGCAAAATCCTCGCCTTCTGCTACGAGAACGCTCTCAAGAGACTGCCGCTCGAGGAGCCCCTGCCGAGCACGAATCATACGCTCCTCACCAAACTTGGACGACGAAGTGGATGCGATAGACGGCTGGCTGATGATGCGGGCTTTGTTGGGAGCCTTTTCGTCATCCTGGAAAGCAGCATGCTTCCGCTTCTCAACGCGTACGCAGGGCGAGGGATTATAGCCTATGGAGCGGCGCCGCACATGGCCTCCACCAAGCATCTGAAGAAACGTTAAGAAGTAGCTCTCAAGATACGGAGCGTACGCGACGCACCGTGACCGTCGTCTCGTCTTCCCTCGGCGGGCTGTCAGTGCTGTTATTGAAGCTGAGCACCGACAGGGGACGGAACTGGTGAGGCCGCAGAAGATGCCCAGTCGGCACATGGTGATCGTCGTCTGGATGTGACACGGTCAGTCATTGGCCATCTCCAGAGGTATGAGAATACTTACATCCAAAAACGCTATCCTCCGACATCGAGGAGCGATGACCCGTCTTCTCGAATCGCGAATCTTCCGCAGAGGGGCGCTCGTCGTCAATGATAGAGTCCCAGGAAGAGCGATCACGGAACTCGCTATGGCTCTCTGGCGGGGAGGCCGAAATGGCGGTAAGCGGCTGCGCGTAATCCACATCCATGAACATCTTCTCCCCGACGCCAGGACGCCCAAGCCGAGCTACAAAAACGTCGCTCATCCTCGAATCCACGAACGACTCCTGCCGGTGCTTCGCCCACGCCGCGCGTCCGCCGTTCGCCCCGTAACTCGCATCCTGATGCGCCAGACTGCTTCCGCTTGAGCTAGTGTCGTTTTCGCTGAGGCAGTGGCTGCCATAGCTGCGATTGTAATTGTAAAACGACACAGGCGGGCCTTGCGGAGAGAAACGCTGAAATTCGATTCCAGATGGCGATCTGCTTGCCCAGGAACAGGAGCATTGAAGCAGAAGCTCGACGCATCACTACCGACACGCTTGCGGGGCTGCGCATCTCGCATGAACTGGAAGGTGTCTTCGAAATTGGACATGAAGACCGAGAGGTCCTCCGACGACGGACGTTCTCGCAGACTGGGCATGGCCAATCCGTAATCGAAAGGGTCAGAGATCCCGGGATTGGTGACATGTCCGTACGAAGAGATCGACGCAATCGAAAAGACAGACTCCTGCTTTGCGTGCGGCGCCCGTCGATCGGTCGCAACAGGCAGCGGATGCAGGGCGATTTTGGTGGAACTCAAAGCCTCGACGAAGTTCGAACTTCCTCGAATGAATCTAAACCCGTGAAGCTGATCCCAGACTGCGGTCTCGAGCGCGTACGAGAGTGCATGCTTGCCATAGAGACGCGAGAGTTCTCCAACGCCGCGCGGCGTATGCTGGGATCCGAATTGACTCGAAGACGGGGGAGGTTCTCAGCGTGAGCGAGAATCGACTTCATGACCGAATCGTCTTCTTCCATAAGGAATGACAGCGACTGAGCCCGTGCATGAGCAGGCGGAGGAATAATGTCGGACAGCGTCAACGGCTTCTTCGCTGCTGCGGGTCTGGGCTTCGGTTTCTGCACCTCAACCTCCTCCAGCTCTCCTCCAAACTTGAATCTGAGGGTTGAGTTGACCATCGGAGGGTCCAAATGCGATGCGACGAGGACGAGGAGGTGCGAGTAGTGGGCTCCCATCGCTGGCGAGGCTGTCAGAGCCGGGAGGAAGCGTAGGTTCCTTGTGATCGACGAGGCGGGAGGCGGATTCCCCATCGAGGTCCATCGAATGGTCCTCATCTTCACTAGATCCGACTCCCATCGTCAGCTCCTTCATATCGATGAAACGGGAAACTGAGTGAGGAATCTCAAAGCCCGCCGACGAAGTAAAGCCCGACGCTGAAGAGAGCTGCTCGGAAGACGTAGACGATCCAGATACATCCGCCCTGAAAGTATGAGGCAGCGCAGGTGCCGGCGGCGGTACGTCCATGCAAAGCAATCCGCGAAGATCAATCTTCGCCGGCGTCTGGAGGAGAACATCAGCTCTCTACTCAAGAACGAAAAGAAACAGAAACAACAACATACCGCAAACACATTCTCAAGCTGCTCCACAAAGCTCCGCCTATCGACTCATTCAGCTTCTTCAGCTCGCCCGTGAAATCAAAGCTCTTCTTCGTATCCTCCTCCAACCCCGACATCGCCCCCACGTCCACATACCCATTCTGCTCCGCGTCAATCAGCTCGAAATTGAGCACCGGAAGTTGCATCGGCGGGGGCACACCGGTCGTCTTCGTCGTAGAGGTAACCACCGGCAGCGGCGGCAGCCCAGGCGACGGCAGCGGCGCCGGCGGACAAAACGACATCGTATCATCACTTGGCGACTGCCCCCCGCTCGACGACAACGACGAAGCCAAAATCACCTGCAGCTCGTCCGGGATATCCGAATCCGGGTCCGACGCGTCCAGCTCCAGTCGGCGCCTCATGCGCCGACACATCCTGCTCACCATATCGATCACCACCATCGCTGAGCATCCCATCACCGGTGAGCGCGTCCCCATCCTCCTTCTCCTCCACCTCCACCCTTCCCCCCGGCAATTCCGCGATGTCGATCAACGGCTGGGCTTTAGCTGGGCTTCGGGTTTGCGCGCGAGCTCGATGCGAGACTACCCACTGACTCGCCGTCATCGCGCTCGCCGACCTTCAACGCGAGAGGAGCGTCGCGAGGGGGGTGCTATCGAAGTACGAGTCCTGATCGTTTTCAGAGCCAAGGGAGGCGGCGTCGATGGGGGCGACGGGGACGTGGTCCTGGTGGTGTGGACGAGGCGAGGGATGGGGAGGAGGAGAAAGGGAGAAGGAGCCAGCTGGTGTAGGTGACGATGAAGTTGAGTGTTAGCTGGCAGGAGAATCCGTTAGTTAGTAGGGTATAAAGGGCAGTGTAGAAAAGAACAAGTGGCCAGTGAACGAAATGGAAAAGACGGGACAGACAAATGAATGAGAAATAAGGCTCACCAGGAGCAGCAGATGCGTTGGCTACCATCATTCACGCTACTCCTCCTCCTCCTGCCCCAAACGAGGGCGATCACCGCCTCTCGAAACGCCGCCAAACTGATGTGTCGCTCCCCCCTCGCCCCATCGGACGCGGTCGTCAAGAGATTCTGAGTACGATGGCGAGCACAGAGCGTCGAGAGCGGATGAGCCGGAAAATTCGACGTGGCGGAATTCGCGACCATCTCGCTCGACATGGCGGAGAGCGAGTGTATGGGTTGCACCAACGATGATGAGGCCTGCAATTCGGGTACTCCGCGCGCTGCCGACGGGAAGGGTGGGAGGTAGGGTCGATGGCGACGCAGCCATTTGAAATGCACGGATCCATAACGGGGGGCGTCAAAGTTGAGAACGTCGAGAGCTTGGAGGGAAAAACTGCTCGAGACTCGTCACAGACGAGTTTGCAGGTGGCAAGTCGGTCTTGCCTGGCCTTCTTCCAAAAATGCCCCCCGAGTGCGGTTCTTCCTGGATTTTGATTCTTGCCGTTCTGCGACGAGGTAGTAAGTTAAGCCGGCGCCTGTAGCAAGATAAGGTAGGGGCTTGAGCGCTTGAGCGACAGTGAAGTAGAGTGAAGTTACAAGTACAGCATACGATGGAGTGATCAGCGTTCGTCGCAAACTCTGTGACAAAGTCACACGTCCTTCTTCCTTTCCCCCAAGCCGAAATGGTTTGCTGCGACTTTCCGGGCTGTCTTTACGAAGCGCTTTCGAAGGGGGCGGTACAACTCACACATTTAACTGAAAGGCACGCCCGAGAGTTCGAGTTTATACTGAAGGGAAAAGGCGAGCACATCGTGTAATTCTGTTTGTGGCTCACGCTCCGCATCCAGTTTTCAAAAGTAAAACGCGGGAAAACAGGACTGCCTTGCCCTTTCTTGACATACGATGGGGCCAACTGTCCGTACTTGTTCGAAGGCTTTTTTTTCAATGCTACGAAATCACTTCAAGAAGGTCCGCAAGCTCGACAATGTTTATATAAACAGAACAAGCCACAAGGGCCACTGGAGAATCCATCGCATTGCAACGTATTGGATTCTTATTCAGTTGCTCTCGCTGCTCACCGAGCCGAAGTCGCAGCCTCGCCGCAGCAGAATCAGGTGAGCCTTTGGCCATCCTCCACTCTGTCATTCTTTGACAACGTTTGAAATCTTTTGCAGCCACCAAATCCAAGTCTCCGTACCCCATCACCACCTCCTGTCTTGGACGTCATGTCAGGTATACTGCTTTGCTTATAACTTACCTATTTTTATGGCTTCTAACACGGTTTTCAGATGCTCCAGGCGTTGGAACCACGCCACAGAATCCACCTGAGCGCGACAATCATGATCATCTTTCAAGTCCCAGTCCACAAAATTCGACGGCGTGGTTCCACCCAAGCCCTGGTACGCTCTTGTTGTCTCGATAAACACAGCTCATGGTGATCGTTAGTCAAATCAAAAATACTCTGGCGTCCATCTGCGGACCTCGAAAAAGATGAAGATCCCTTTCTCTCCCGTCCCAGTTCACAAAATTCAACGATGTTGTTCAATTCAAGCCCAGGTACTTACTCTCTTGTCTTCTCAATAAGTGTGGCTCATCATAATCTGTAGTCAAATCAACAACACTCTGGCACCCGGAATCTGAGGAAAATCTGCAATCTCTCGAACTGTTCGGAGAGAAGGTGCGTAGCTGCTCTTTTTTTTTTTAATACTCATTCTTGACGATATCTCAGCAGATGCAAGCCGGCGAGAGGGTGACAGAAACGGCGTCTGAATGCGACCTCAACGTGTGTTTCGGTGTTGCTTGTAGTCTTAAATTCCTAATCTTCTTCGCAGCTCCCGGGTGGCGAAGATCATGTAAATTCTGAGCATGGCAAGCAATCTCTGGGCTCATTGGCAGAGAATGTAGGGTTCCTTTTCGTTTATCTTGCGACTCAATTTTGACGATGTCCCAGACGCGTGATGGTGAGATGACGATAGAACCGTTCTCTGAACACGAACCCCACCCAGGTCAGTTTCGGCTTCACTCATAACCTCCAACTTCTAATGTTGCACACAGCTCTCTGGCGGTGATGACGATGCCTATCTCGAGGATGTCGAGTAAGCTCCGGAAATATTGGTGGACAAGGTAAGATTTCGTTGTCACTTGTGTCTTCACCGTCTCAGCTTTCTTGCAGCTCCCGGTTGGCGATGACTATATCCAGGCTCCCCCCTCCGCATGAAGATGAGATGGTATTGCCTACCGCAATTGAAGGCAATGAGGGGCTTCCCGCCGAAGAACCCGTGGTAAGTTTTCCCTCTGTTCCCGACAGTGGGACATGTTCGATTTTTCATTCATAGGTGTGCTGCCCGGAGTGACCCGGACAACCGTGGACAGCTGACCATGTCAGGACTGAAAACGCCCGTGAACTGGCGCAAAACCGGCGAGGGAAAGGGAAAATTCTCTGCCCAAAATATTAACGAAACCCAATGCCTTCGGGGAGGAAATGCAACTGCCACGACAAGAAACCTAAGTATTTGGGCAAGTAAGATGACGAGAAACGGATTGATGGATTAATGCAGCCTTGGGTTGGAATGACTAGAGGTCGTAGTAGCTTCTGACGCGGACGTGTGAAAGAGCTTAGTTGCTTCGATGTGCTTCCCATTAGCGTCTGTGGATTTCTTTGCGATAGAGCGTGTATTAACCGACCCGCCCGATGAGATTCGTGAGGCGTCGAAATTGTCGACAAATGCGAAGGTACCCGATTCCGTGCGCGTTCTTCCGAATGCCGAATATCAGCTATAAATTGGATACATCCATGAATGCGTCAACATTATAAGCTTCTCAGTCAAATCGATTGCACATTTCGAGACGCCAGCATATAACTACTTATCGTACGGGCCGCGCAACTCGAGCGTCACACACTACCCTGTTCTCCTCTCCTCTCCCCGCCAAGCGGTTGTTTTAAGCTTTGTCGTTGAGGTGTAAGCGAAGGATGGATATAACTAAGTCGGTACGAAATTCTTGTAACATGTTAAGTATCTGCAAAGTTTGAGCATTTTGACCCTCCAGACGCACGGAGTGAAAGTGGCCAGAGTAGCGCCAGACCGTCGTCGTGCGATTTGTTGATTCCCAAACACCAGGACTTTGAGAGGGTGTGTATCGTTTACGTTTCAAATAGCGTTCAAATCAGAAAGCAATATCGATCAGTAGAATATTACAAACTCCCCAAAAATTCTTCCCAAAACCGGGCATATGCATCTGAAGAGATGGCTATCCCCAGCCTCGCGGATGAGATTCAGAAAGCCTTGATGACGAAGGTGGGGAATCGCCCCGAAGCTTCAATTGCTGAGGTTGTCGTTCAGAACGAACGATATGTAACATAGTCGGAAACAAAACTCACAGTGCTAACTGTCAGCGCTGATACGCCGATCCCGCTATATCCGACATCTACGACGTTATCTGGGAGTTGCGTCTATAACCCACCGACCAGTGTTGTTTACATCATACAAAATCTATCCGACTGGACAATTGCCTTTACACAGAAACTGAAGCGCCTTGACTGCAAGACGGCGTCCACGGGCTGGTGAAACTAGATCAGCGTCTCGAGCCAGGAAGCAGAATGAATGCATCGCGCACCGACGTACTGCAGCTAATCATCCATAGCGAACTTGGTTCTTTGCGGCAGAATGCCTTCATCGTAAGAAGCTGCTTCCAGTCATCGATGTCGCCGATGCCAAACAGACAGTGTTGTCGCGTGGAGGCTGTGGGTGGTGCTGAAATGTGTGTCTATCGACACGGGAGACCGGCGATGATCGGAGAAGATGCAGAGAAGGAGCGCACGTCGAGGATGGAACATGCAGCGTCGATGAACAGACTCCCTTGGCCTGTGGAACTAGATGAGTGGTGCAATCGAAAAAGCAGAATAGATGTATCGCGCACGCGTACCGGAGTTGTTCACCATAGCGAATTTCGTATCTTGACTTTGGGGCAGCGAGCCTATGAAGAATGGGACGGGATAACGCAATGCGGGGCAGCCTTCGTTGGCTGGTGGAAGTAAATCAGCATCACAGTCTGGAAGTTAGGACAGAATCATCGCGCACCGGCAGATTGGAGGTAAGGGTAGTGAGGCTATGAAGAAAGCTCAGATCGTGAGAAGCTGGAGTGCCATTGATAGTTATTAAGTCTCGAAACGACAGTGTGCCGATCATATTGAATGTCCGTCGAAACAACAGCTTGGCTGATAGCGGAGATGTGAAGGAAATTGTCCATGTCGAGGTCCGACTCCAGGATAATCAGTCGGCGGGCCCTTTGAGGTGGTTGGTGGTGGTGTGAGGTTGAGCCATGAAGTACACGACAAGGAACAGAAGCTGCAATGAGAGCGGATTCGAGTCTTGGGGAATTTCCATCAAGGATCATTGAGCTCCAGTGTCCAGGTGATTTTGCTCAAAGATGCTGTACTTGCGATAGATTCCGTAGAAAGGAAAGTGAATCATTGTTTAGCTGTATAGTAGGCGTATCATCAGCTTCGCGCGAGTTCTGTGCACCTGGGAGAACTTGCACCCCGGGGAAAAGCTTTGGAAGGTGAAAGTCGAGAAGAAAAGAGACGGGACCCTAACCCTAGGATGCGTGTGACGTAAGCATCTGCTCGCCGTCTTCCACGACTTCCACGACCAGTTCAAGTTTCTCGTCGTTCGAAGTTGGGTCAAGCTCAAAACCTTCAACGCTAGCCTTATCTAGTCCCGACTGGTCCCCTGTTGCGCTGGGCTGCCTCTCAATATTCATGGAAATCAATTGGCGGACAATCTTCATCCAGTCACCGCAAAGTCGTTATCCGCGCTAGCTTTTCAGCTCGACTCGGACTACTAGCACGCCTTAGGCTTTAGGATACAGTCGCGAACAACGGTAGCGTTAGGCGTCGTGGTGAGCATCTAATTTCTCGCAATATTATCTTCTGCTTCGTCGAATACGAGAGTCAGGCCTATTACTAATTTGTATCGTCAATCACCTCCGCTTTCGTCTTTATCACCTCTGCCTACATTTTGCCAGAAGGTCTAACGATATTCCAGTGTCGCACATACTGGTGTAGATAGGACTGGGATGATCCGGATCCATTCAAGCGCATCGAAGGAGGAATTGTAGTGCGTTGTCGTTTCTCCTTCCCCCTTCCTCACTAACCATTACATAGCCCTCAGTATAGCCGAATTCATCCTGGCCTCCCTTCTACCCCGTCCTTTTGACCGACAATCACCGCTCGCCCTGTCTGTCTTCCCGCACGCTAACGTCGCCGTACACCACCGACCCGTTTCCGAGCTCCTCTCTCCAACTCTGCTCCCGTTGCGAACGCTAGGGTTCAGCAATCTTACGGACGAATTCGACGGGCACCATAGCAAGCTATCAGTGCGTCCTCCTCACGCTTCCTTCCACGCCTGAGAAATGACAAATGTTTTGTAGGTATACCTGAATCTATCCCGCTCTGTCCCGGCGCCATCCGTCGTCGGACCACGTCACCTTCGCGCACCCCTCTTGTCTGTCTCTTCATATGATACTTGCTGTATCGCAAGCCTGTGGAGTGGGCTTTTGAATCCTCGAAATCTATCTGTCAGTTTTTATCATCTGGCCCAAAAAAATTTCTTACCCATCAACAATCCGTCCCCAGCTCGTCGTCGTCGCTCGTCTCAGGCATGCAATTCCTCATATCGGACGGTGAGATTGAGTGGTCGAAGCATACTGTTTTGAGAACGGCATTATATACATAGGTGCGCCGTCTCTTTCCACTCACTTCGGCGTTGTCATCGACTGACTAGTCATAGGTCAATGCTACGCGCGCTCCTCCTCCTGCATTGACTGCCTCAATACGGTAGCCCGGAAGGCAATGGTGGTATACGTGTGGGTCTGTTGGACGATCTTCTAGGAAACAATCTCACCGGGGGTTGATCATCTGTGACCACCGGCGGAAGAAGTGGATGAGGCGAGGAAGACGGATGCATAAGGAGGCACAAATCGAGGTCGAATGCGGTACGATAAAACGCGGGCGGGTGGTACGAGTACGTCTCATTTGAATTGTCCGTCTTTCATTCTCGCAGCTGATCGTCCGTCAGCTTTGCTGCAGCTCCGCGTGGCTCCGCCCTACTCGTCAATTCCGCTCGTCGTCGACATGCACCGGCCGTCCACCCGGCCCTCGTCCGGGATGTCCACTTCGACTGGACATATGCCCCTGCAGCGTGTCATGAGGATAGGAGAGGGTGGTGCGGCCGGGTGGGGGATACGAGGAATGTGCGGGAGGTCGAGGTCGAGGTCGAGGTGGTGGTCGAGGAGGGGAGGAGAAGCAGGGAACCGAAACTCACTTTGTTTTCGACGGCAGACTGGATTGCCTCGTCACCATCCTCGCCTTCTTCAGATCTTACTCAGCTTGATCTACGTCCACGGCTCTCGTGCACGTAACCCTCTGCGTACGGACGCCCGCAGCTGCTGCCTGGCTGATTCATCCTTCCTCTGGGGCGTCGCCTCCCCGTCGCCCGATTTCGTCTTCACTCTCGGCCTTCGTCCTTCATGCAGCTCTACCTTGTCCCGCGCTGAGTGAGGGCGGAAGAGGGGCACGATAGAAGCAGAGGCATGGCGTCTCTCGTGCTATCCGTGGCATCCACAGTCACCTTCGTTGCGGCTTCGTCCCTTCCCGCCTACTCTGTGTCCAAGCCGTGACTGGCTTCGTCTTTACCAGCAGCAGCCGCATCTGAGGTGTCGCCATCATCACCTTCCCGTCCGTTCTTGCTGCTCGGTGTCTTCGGCGCTACCTCCCTCACTCTGGTAGTCCCCATCGTCATGTTCCCTGAAACATGTTCTGGATCTTCATACTACATACCGCGTCTGCCGCCACGGGATGTACAGCAATGTGACGGAGTACTCAGATCCGCATTCGCGTTGTCGTCATCCTTTCGCTTCGCCAGGATCATTCAGCCGCACGCCGGGTGCCGTATTTGCGGGCATATCAGGTCGTGGTCCTGACGCGTGCGGAGGAGGAGGATGGGTATGTGTTTGCTGGAGGAGATCAGGGAAGCGGGGAGAGCGTTTCGATGGGGGATCGGGAGGAGATGACCGTGCGGTCGATGATAGTGGCAACGGTGCAGAGAGATGACGGGGTGGGGCGGGGCGGGTCATGGAATGCGAGGGGTGGTACTGGCAGGAGGCGGAGGGCGTGCTGGTGAAGGAGGATGTGGGAAAGATGGAGAGACATCTTGCGTGTATAACGGTGCGTACTACGCCTTTCTCGCCCTATATTTCCGCTCGCTCACCCTAGCACTACTTTCTCAGCTATTCACGGGTTTTCGGCGCACGGATGCACCACCTCCCACTGTATCCTTGATCATCGACCTTCACGTTTGGATCGACACTTGGTCTCTGCGATCTGCACTGGGAGCTCCAGCCGCGGAGGACTGGCGAGCTCGACGTCGATTCTAGTGCACGGACGCGCATCAGCCCAGTACTTGCTGCGGAGCACATTGAATGTGTCCCCCCGCGTCCCGTTGTCATCCGTATCCTATGTTTTCCAGCAGCCAAGGGGACCTGCAGTGCGGGTGGAAGGATACTTACGCGGTGGGGGTGGAAGGTGTATCATGGATGAGGTGCAGGACTGCGCAACGGCGCGCATTCAGGTTACTATATCCGCAATTGTCAAGCCACCACCACTGCGCTACATATTCCCGCGTATATCACCATGCTGTGGATGGTTTTTTACCTCCTCCTTGCTTCTTTGCCATCGACTTTCCGTCACTTGCGGTTGGTGAATATTCCCGCCGCACATACTCCTTTTCAAGTAGTGAATATCTGCTACTATCTTAACTTTTGACCTACATATGCTGTTCCTTCTCTAAATCACTCCCGCGGTCTCAATAGTCAGTTTACGAGCACGAAAATAAATCGCAAAGCGGACTTGGGAGACGCAGGGAGAAGCGTTGAAGGAGACGGCAAATAATAGCATTAGGTTTACATTTAGATTCGTTACAAATTTTCTAACACGTGAATGTCATGTGAGTTGAGAAGGCGGCTTGATCCGAACCTAGGAATTCTTTCGCTTTCTCTGGTTGTTCTCTGGGCTTCAAGGGCTTCTGGAAACTCGCTCCACCACTTATCTGGAAACCTGAGAAGGGTATAACGACTTGAGCGGATGTTTGAGACGTGGTACGTCGACTATTTTTTCAAAATCATTTCAAAGGTTAACTTTTATTCGTCTCTGTCTAGATACCCCAATTCTTCTGATTCAATCCCACAACTCCGAGTCGACAATGTCGCGCCTTGCCAGTCTCTTCACGCGCCGCCAAAACGACTCTAAGGATATCTCATCGCACCCATCGAGCATCACCGACGTCATCGACCTCGCATCTCGCATCTCGCACCTGCACCCTCTTCGTCGGTGGCAACGAGCTCAGTAACCGCCGCGGAAGACTATATCTCGTTACCCGCGCCCACTCAGCCTCTACCCTCGTCTCCAAACGGCAAGAACAGAAATTCATCCAGCAGGAATGGTCTCGGCGGTTTTTTCGGAAGGAAGAAAAGCAAAACCGAGTTACCTCTACCACCGCCAATCTACGTGCAGGAAGAGCTTCAGCCGGCGTATCTCTCTCTCCCGTCTACGTCGTCGGCGCGTTCGGGTTCCTATGCATCTCCGACGCCTGCTGTATCAACGTTAAATCCCCCTCATCGCATGGGAACTACCACCGTCTCCTTCGTATTCGCCTGACGATATGCCTCGACGACCGGAAGAGAGCGGGAGAAGGAAACGGGGAGGATGTCGCCGTCGTTTGGGTTGGGAGGAGGAGCGGCATTGAGTATGTCGAATGTCTCTTCTGCCACCGGTGAGTCTTCTTTCACATTCATTCGATTCATCTGCCTCGCATCGTCTACTGTACTTTTTGACGATCATCTTGCCTCTTTATGTCTGTCTATACGATCCCTTATACCTTTCTAACTAACTTATTCTCTTACCAGCCAACCGTCAACTCCCCTCCTCATCTACACCATCTCACTCCTCCTCTCCTTCTCCTTATCCCCACCGCGCGCCTCGTCCATAACAACACGTCCCCGCCACCGCTGCCACATCCGAAGAGGAAAGCGATTCAGACTCGGAAAACGCCCCCCTTGTGACGCTGCTCCCGCCTCGACGGCCCGGAAGCGCTACGTCACTGTCGAGTCGCACGGGGTCGGCGGGCAGTCTCGCGTCGAGCTCGCGCGCAAACCCAACGCCTAAACCGAAACCGTTGATCGATATCGCAGCGTTGACAGCCGCGACTCACCTCTACCATTACCCGCCCCCGCCCCCGCCTTCTCTTCTTCCTCTTCCACTGCCGCCCCAAGCCGCAAAGCCTTCCACCGGCGCTCATCAAGCGACATCGTCTCGGCGGGCGAGCGATCTCGCGTCCGGCGCGGATCGTGATAGCGTCCTCGCGAACGATCTGGCAGCGTTGCTCGCAGGGGGTATCGCGCTCGTCAACGTTGGGTTGGATGAAGAGGATGCAGCGGGCGAAGAGCTACTTGACGGCGCTGCTGGTGGAGGGGAGACCAAGACGCGTGTCGAAGAGAAAGACAGGGGTGGAGGAAATGTCGTACCGCCAATTGTGATCAAGCAGCGGTCACCTTCGCCTACGTTCAGCGTTACGTCGCGGCCTGCGCACGCGGGGAAGAGGAGTATTGGGGCGGCGGTAGAGCTTGGTGGGAGCAGCGGGAGGGGTGGTATGGCGCTGCAGACGAGGGAGAGGCAGAGCATCAGTAGCACGCTGACGGCGCGAGCTGGGACAGAGGATTTGTCTGCGGCGACCTCTGCAGCGGCGTTACGCTCCCCTCCTCCCCGTATGTCGCCGGGAGCACTCGTTGAACGGGCGAGCGAGTCTCGCCAGCGCAGCGCTACGATGACGCCGCTGGTCCACAAATCCCAGCAGAAGACCTCTACACCGACACCCCGAAGCAGTGCTCTGCCGCCTCCTGATGCTACTACACCCTCGACTTCCCCCAGCCCATCCTCCTCCTCCCGCGCTAATCTCGCACCTCCGTCGCTGCGTACGGTCGCGAGCAACAGCTCGCTATCTTCTAGCTCGTCAAACCCTCGCTCAGGCGCCACCGCCCCTCCACCTCCTCCTCACCGACCCTTCGTCTCCTCGGGACGTCTCAGCCCCACCAGCTCGACGGGCGAATTGAGCAGCGACCCCGCGCTGTTGACGTCGTGGGATTGGAGCGATACGGGCGGGAGTAGCGGGGAGGAGAGGGGGCGGTGGAGGGGTGGGGATTGTGAATTGGTGACGAGGCGAGGGGGAGTGAGGAGGACGAGTCTTATTTCGAGCGATGGGGTTGCGGGGGATTGAAGGTACGCGGGTGGGAAGGGAAAGGGGAGGATGATGCAGAAGGATCACAGAATGGGCGCGGCAATTGAGGTATGTCGTCCGTCGCCTTGATCTTCCTATGCTAACGATCTTTTTAGTCTGGTAATGAGGATTCGGACGAGGGAAGCTTTGATATCGACGACGTCCCGCTCAATCAAGCGCGGATGATGGGTGCGATGAGCCCGGCAATGGGGATGATAATGCCAACGGGCTTTACTTTCCCATCTACCCCTGGATCTCCCGCTGCTGGATGGGGCGTCGGCACGCTGAATCCTCAGCAATTTATGGCCTCCCCCTCCACCGCCGTACTCGCTCCTCGAGCCGGGTAACGATCCTGTCTTCGTTGGGCACTTTGCTTTAGGTCGAAGTCTGGGTATCCGCACAGCCACCGGATCCTTCAAATCCGCCTACGACGGCATCGTCGCTGTGCAGTCCTTATCGCAGCATACCGTGTCGTGCACGAGAGGTGCAGGATGCTTCTCCGTGGCTGCGATTCGGTGGGGGAGGTCTGGATGGGGAGGTCGAAAAAATGGGCTTGGGCGGAACATAAACTGCGAACCTTGAGTTGGGGATCTTTGCCGCCACGAACGATACTGGGTCTTCACGGAGACGATGACTCAGTTGGGGAGGGAGCCGAGGACGTCCGTAGGGGTCAAACGTGTTTGCCGCCGTGCGTGGGGATGGATGTGGCGTCAGACGGGGGATGTCTCGATGAGTGTTCGTCAATAGATGGTCTGTCTACATTTGTGATGCTGCGAATGACAGGGTATTTGGTCCAGGTGTCTGACAAGCAGTCCGTTGAGGAGTTATGAGGGTCAAATTTCAGTATATATACAAGTTTTCAGTACTGTCTGTATCTAGTCGTTTCATCCACGTTACAGACTCGCGAGCAAGACGTACTACAAATGAATGGCAACAAATTTATTGTAATCTCCGTTTTTTGACAAGCCGAACTTGTTCAGTGGTAGCAAGCGGACGGGGAAGCAGAGTTCTGTCGGGTTGGCTTTGACTCTGCGGTCTATCCTTGCGCTTCACTCGTGGTTTTGCCCACCGCAGGTAACGGTTGTATGCCTCGTTTTGAAGGCGTGCTTTCAATTCAGCATAGAACGCGTCCCAGTTCAAGCTGAACGAGTCTTCGCCAAAAACCTCTTCCAGTCGTCCGAGCAACTTAAGACCATCGAGAATGCGAACCAGGGAGAGGTCCACTGCCTCCTGCCGATCCTGCAGAGCTTCAATAGCATCGTCGGCAGAGGGCATCACCTCCTAAAGCACGAGAAATTAGATCGGAACAAGTCGTAGAGGGCAGATACGTCACATAGGACTCGGTGGCGAAGTTACGGTGGTGGATCTTGAGAGTAATCGCCGTGACAGGTGCGACCCAAGGGTGGCCTTCACAAGTTATACCGCCGAACGGGGTAGAGGCCGCGCTTTGCTCCAGAAACTGTTGCTTATCTTTAGCCCGGTATCCGACCGATGGATCGGAGGGTGAGTGGAAGGGCTCGCTCTCTGTGATGTACAAGCAGATGACGGCAACGACATCAGCCAATTTGAACCATTCATCCACTTTGTGATCCAGGTCTGTGTCCGACTGGCCCCAGGCACATTCGAAGATAATCCAGTACTTGGGATATGGATCTCCGCACTTGCCAAAAACGAAATCCGGCACAAACTCCGTGAACTCCTCTGGTAACTCGATCGGGACGTCGCGGTTCCATTCCACAAGATATTCGCCGTCTTTAGCTTGCGCAAGCTGCGTAAATGGCTTGTAGAGTATGTGTACCGCTTCGTGTACACCGCTCGGGTGCGTGACCGTAAGCGTGCGGGAGGAGCTGCGATATTCCAACCTTATTGTTCACGAGGTAAGCAATGATCTCAAACGCGCAGATGGACTTTACTTAAGGCGCAACGAGTCAGTGACATCTTTCAACTTGATCCACGTCTCAGGTGAGATATCTGGTATTGTCTAAAATTGTCCGTTCAGCAAAGCACAATGATAGGACTGAACATACCTTGGATCGTGCTCCGGTGGCATAAAAATCCAGAGAATCAAGTTGATCCTTGAGAGCCCCGATTCCGGACTACATGAAAGCAAGATATAAGGGCTCCGACTTCGTCCGAGCAATGGAACCATAGACGCACTGGCGATGACTTGCTTTCTGGGGGTACGCTGCTATTCACGTCGGTATCAATGTCACTTCGAGGCTGAATGACACGAGGATCGATCAGAGCATTAGTTACAGCGGCGGTAGACAACTAAAGGGTCTGGGAACGCACTGCTATAGCTTCAATCTTCTGTGATGACACGCCACGAAGTAAGTTAGACGTGTTCACGTTCGTAGCTTCATGTCGAGGGACGGCGGTCTTGGCATTGCGATCGTACAGAGCCATTGACGCAGAGGCAGAAAGAGGCACAGTTCTTTGACCCCAGTCGAAGTGCAGTCCTAGAGATGAAGCCATAACAGCGAGAAGAGCCGACTAGTGATCGTGGTGGTGAGGTGAAGAGTGATTGTGTCACTCGATGTGACTGACATTGATCTGTGGCGTAACACCTTCGTAACCTGACCTTGACCCAATTTTGATCGACTGGCTTGCCTTATCGTTTTACCCTCATGTCTCGTTCGCCGGTTGTCGATTTAAGGGAAGATTCCAGAAATAAAAACACATAAAAGAAGTCGCCACTTGCGCACACGGCGGACAAATCGCTGTCACCTGCAGATTTAGACGCGATTGTCCCGATTGTCACCTGTAGTGTCCCTTCAATGTCCTTTGCTCGGTTCTTTGTCCAATTGATTGTCCGCCGCTCATTTCTTTGTCCGAATGATTGTCTTCAAGCAAAGGACTTGCAGGTGACAACACGAGGACAGACGCGTCCGAATCCGCAGGTGATTATTTGTCCGGATCCGCCGTGTGCATAACCAACGCGTTGCCAACGCACCCAACCGAATTCCTTTGGTCCTTGCGGCGGCCAAATGTCAGCAACTTCAAGTTGACCTGCCAGCAGCCAGCCCGAGCTGGCCAAGCATTTGGAAATCGGCGTTTGGTTAGCGCTCCGAGTCATTCAATCCTCAAACTCTTGTATTGAGCTGCTTCTCAACTTGATCCTTCGTTGAGCTCGTGTCCACCCTGATTTATCATTTCTCTGGAGGTCGTTGGCGTGCTGAGTGGCATCGTTCGAGTCCATTTGACTTTGTTGCGTCAACGTCAAAAACACTGTTGCTCCTTCAGTCCGAACTGAACTTGTCGCCCAGCTTCAGCCTCTTGAATCCGAAGGCACGCACGCAGTCTGTTGAGCTACCCCCTTCACACGGTCCTCGCGCATGGACCTCTCGCACAATTTCTAACCAATCAATTCTTCCGGCTGACACAGCACCCGTTTTCTGTGGCAGGTTGCTGCCTTGGCACACGGAGAATCTTCAAACTCAAGATACAATCGTTGAAACCGGTAAGTTGAAGCCTCGCATCTGTGATCATACTAATTGTTGGTCAACACCGTCTTCCACCTTCCTCTCGTCCGAGTCTTGTCTCGTCTCTCTCCTCCCCTCGTCTGTACCGCGCAGTCAACGCATCTTTGTCACTCCTTGCTTCTGTACCAACCCTCGACTCCACACCACCCGCTCTAGCTCCACGTCGTATCAGCACCGAGCAAACTCGAGCTCAAGAGAAAGCAAAGATGGTGCAAGAACGCTCAAGCGGGAAGGACCAACAACCTCTCTCGTCGAGGTGTTGCTCATCTCTGCGGCAGTGGTTATACCGCTGTACCCCTGTACCGCTGTATTTCTTCGTCATCAAGAACCATTGGGCAGTGGCAAGGATGCCGATGGGGGTTGTGGGAAGGGTGAAGGCGGAAGAACGTTGTTGGGCGGTGAAGGATGGGCTTACCCTTCCATTTAAACCTTTATCCTCTCTGCCCCACTAACCCCCCACGACAGGGCTCGAAGACGCCGCCAACCCCTTCATCACTGGCGCAAAGCCCAACTCTTGGACCCCCGCCCTCAACGAATCCTGGACCTGGGGCGTCACTCGCTTCGATGGCTCGAACCTCGGCGGATGGCTTGAACCTCGGCGGGTGGTTCGCGTTGGAGCCTTGTGAGTTTTCTTATCTTTTGCTTTTTGATTCGCGATTCGGTATCTCCGTTCCCTTGCTTTTTCGTATCGATCCGAATACGGTGTCGTTTCAGCGATGGACACGGGCACCCTTCCCGCTCCTACGTCCCTTCATACCACTTCGACCTCGATCCACCCTCTCTCTCTTCCTCCCTAGACCGCGTCCATCTTCCCCTCCTTTCTCCCTCTCCCTCGCTCCTTCTCCTACTCAACGCACCTTACTCAACGCACTAATCCCAGGCTCTCCTCCAGTCATTCCCCCAGCCCTCCTCAAAGCTTTGGGCGATTAGGTGCGTCGATCTCTGTCTTCTGTCCATTCCATTCCTTTGTTTTTTTTGCTCGGTTTTTCGTACCTTTTTTTGTTTCTATGTTTTGTGGAACGGGCGTTGTGCTCGGCGGCGACGTTGATGGGCGATTCGAGTATTGGGTTGGTGCGCGACAGGCGGAGGAGATGGGGGAGACGGGATGGGGTGCGGAGTGGTAATGGTGGGAGGACGAGAGGCAGAGAGTCGGCCACTGCGGCGGCGGTTTCGGGTGTGAGGCGGCGTACTTCGCGCCGCCTTCACGCCTATCCATCCTTGCCGTTCGCGAGGGAGATACTCTCGCCCGGCGTCAGGACGGCGTGCGCGGTACTGGGGATACGAGTGCGGGTGAGCAGGGCCAGGGGGGCGTAGAAAGGTTGGATGGGGGTCTGGGCAGTGGTGGGGAAGGTGGGGAGGGTCACCGTGGTGGACGTGCACGACAGCACGGGGGACGCTGGCGCGGCAGGAGGGCCGTCTTCTCGTGTGGTGTCCAAGGGATATTCTTTGAGCGTTTATCGCAGATGGCGGCGCGTCGAGGACGGAGCATGGGCCCCAGAGATGGGCTGTGATGTGGGGCTGGTGTTGGTGCGATTGCGGGTGTGGGGTGCATTCGCGCCGTGCACGCATCTGCGTTCCCATCTCGATGCTGTGCGTTTACGCTTAGTGTTCACGGTGCGGGATACGAGAGCGAGAACGAGATCTGGGACGAGAACGCTCGCGCATGCGCCGAGGAGGAGGACGAGGGCAGGCGCGGGGGAGCGGCTGCCGACGCCGATGCCGCTGCCATCTCAGATGGGGCGGGTAAGCCTGGGGGCTGCGATAGAGCGGATGGAGGCGAAGGAGGCAAAGGCGTCGTCGGTGCATACTCTTGATTCGTCGAGCCCTGGATCGTGGGTCTCGGGAAGGGGAGAGATACTTGCATGAGGTCTTGGCATCGTCGGGCGCGGCTGCGCGTCGTATGGGCTTGTTGCTTGAGGACCAATCTACGGATGCGTCAATGCCCTGCCTCGTCGCGGCGAGGACCACAGCTCTATCTACCTTGTCACCCCGACTTTGTCTCCGTCTCCATTCTTCTCAATTCTTACTCGAAGGTGGGGAGGAGAAGCCGACGTGGATATCGATGATGACGACGATGGTCTTCGTCCGCGCGCGTGGGTGGAGGGTATTGTGAATGATATTAGCGGCTGGATATGAGGAGGGCGAGGTGGGCGAAGTCTGACTGCATGACGTGGCGCAAGCGGGGGCCGTATAGTTCGCATGTTCCTCTTCAGGCATCGTGTCTGCGGGGATTGCAGGGAGGTGGATACGAGCAGGACGTGAGAGCGGATGAGGCGGGCGTGGGAGGCGCGAAGACGAGACGAGGCGCCGCCCACGCGTCGTTCGCGCATCGCTACCTTGATCTCATGCCCCTCTTCGCATTCGATGTCAATGCCGTCTCAGATGGAGACAATCTCGACGAGCGAAGGGGGCGTGCGCACCATGGGTAATGCAAGCCGGATACGGCGTAGTCTATGTGGGGTGTTGGTGGGGGTGCGAGGGCCAGTCATAGAATTGGTGGGGAGGAGGGTGGGAGATGGCGCGCGCTGATCCCGCCTCCTTAGTGCTGAGGTCCCCTTCGAAGGGTCCAGCGGGACTGGTGGAGTTCGTTGTGGTTGAAGAGAACACGGGTGGGGGAAGGGCGAGAACGCGCCCGTGTATATTGGGTGTGTGCGTCGAAGATGGGGGGCAAGGGACGAGGAGGTGGACGAAGAGGTGGTGTCAAAGGCTGGGTGCTGGCGAGCCGCGAGGTGGGGCCCGGGCATGATTGGTGCGGGCCGGTGATGCCGATGTCAGTCGTGGAGGTGGATATGTGAGAGCGAGGGGTTCACCACGAGCGGGCGAGGTTGGGAGGCGCGATCTCGTGCTCGCGTCCGTCTGCTTCCCCGCGTCAACTTGAATGCGTTTGAATATATGTCAATTTCTCTCAAGAATCAATATATGTATTTTGGATCAGCCTCTACTTTTTCCGATGCAGCGCTCACTGGAAATACTACAACCTATCGCCCACGATTCCCTCTCAATTTTAATCTACTCTAAGCTCACTCTTGTTGTGTCTCTCACTAAAAGCCTGAAAAGGCGTGCACATCGCATTGTGACATCACGCAACAGGTGTGACGCCAGTGGCGCCACGCTATCTTTCCCCCACGATGCACCCTGCGCTGCATCTCGATAATCTCAAGCGACTCCCACCTGCCATTCGGGTATAGTTCTCTCCTTACTACACTGTGTATGTATCTCAACTCTTACAACCCAGTCCGCCGCCACGGCCTTCATATCGGCCGCCCCCAATCCTGATCGCGCGTTCGAAAGCATTCGAGTAGTGCGAGAATATGCGGCCACACCAAAGCCAGAGAACAAACGCGCATTGGTGGTACCAGCGCTGTATATCATTCTCGATCCATTGAAGATTCCGGACCTGGATTCGCTCCCAACGAAATCTGTTTCCGACGCACCTCCCTCCGACTTCGAACTCTCAATCACAAAGGCAATCTTCGCACTGGAAGCACTCTATCAGCTTCGATTGCCAGATTCTCTCGGTGTCGATCTGTGGCCGCGAATCTTAGCATGGGTTCAATTTCTACATCTGTATAACCCTGGCAAGTTGGGCGCCGCAGACCGCCACCCTAGCTTATTCACAGATTCCATTCTATTCGCGTGTCAATTCCTTGGTCACACACCGACATTCCAGCTCATGATCTCCACACCGTGGTTTTGGTTCATGCTCGGCCGTGCTTGGGTTTACGCTACCAAAATTCAGGATCCGGAGAATCGGGTGCATGCATTCAACATTATCTCTTGTTTCACGAGAATCGAAAACGTAACCGAAACGTGCAATATGGACGAACTTCTGAATGGAGTCGGAGGTACCTTGTCCAGTTTGGCTCGTTTGGTCGTGGAATTTCTGGATGCCCTGATTCTTGACCACGACAAGTCAGATAGCGTTTTGCCAGAGAACCTATACATTTCCTTTGTCGGGGGTGTCATTGTGTTTCTGGGTCACGTTGATCCAAATTTGCGTGCTACAACACTTGAACGGACGTCCCTGGGGAGATTAGGGCAGGAACTTCTTGCGCAACCTGTTTTTGGTGTACTTTTTCGACTTTTATCTTCATTGACTAAGACCGACGCACGAGGCACATTGGCTGCTCTCCAGCACCTGCTCATGCTTATTTGCGTTCTCCTTTACAGCAAACCCGGTTGGGCACAGCTTCCTGCCGCCGTGAAAAGCGGGTTTATTCCGGCGCTCCTTCTCTGCGCTCGCTCCACTTTTGCGCCTCATCTAGCAGGGCATCTACAGACCTGTTTTCAGATCATATTACCGCCGGCTTTGATAAGTCACGCACTGCTCTCGACACTTGACACTAGGTGGCATGAGATCGAAACTTCTGCGAAGGGAATCACTTTCCAGATCCCAGATTTTTGGACGGAATTTTCCTCACTAGTCAACGAACGGCTACAGGTGTTACATACATTTGACTCTGTTTATACCGCCATGCGTGCTTGTGATAATCTCGAGGTGAGAAGCCTTTCTTCTTGCTTTATTACGAACGACTGATCGTCTGCAAGTGTTCCACTCTTGATGTAAAGAAGAAATTCCGTCGCTGTTCTAGCTGCCAGTCCTTTTATTATTGCTCCTCTGAGTGCCAGCGTGCGGATTGGACAAGAGGCGGTCACCGCAACGCATGCTGCTCTTACGGGACATTACTTCTTGGTATGTTTCAGTTTGAAAATCGATGCACAATGATTGATTGAAGCAGGGGAACGGAACAACGATGACTGTAGCAGCCGTCAGCGATCGTTTCTCCGCGCCTTGATCCATCACGACTATCAAAAGCAGAGGATCCATATACATAGCAGACAGGCAATGTTCCTCAGCGAATTCCCCCACGGCACATTCCTCACACTGTACAACTACATGGAAGGAGCTGTGCGCATCAGTGTCAAGGAAGCGCCCCAAAGTTTTGAGGCACTAGCTGGGCCGGAATGGAAGGATATTCTTTCTCGGGCAGCTGCGAGCGGCGGTCGGATGGGAATTGATGTGGCTATCTTCACAGCGAACGGCCCCACACAGTCCCGGTATCTGGTCATTCCCTTGCGCAGCGACTCAGGTGTTATCACCGACAAACTGGCGAGCCTAGCGAGTACGCTGACGCCCTCAACATACCAGGCCCGGCAAAGCCAAGCCATGTACCTTGTCAAGACCATCTCGCACATCCATGAAACAAATGATCTGCATGTCGCGGAGATTCATTGATTAGTTGTGTTTATTACCTGACATACGATGGGCAGTGTTGTTTACATATTCTGATTATCTCCAATTTCGTTCTTCAATACCCCAATCTTACCCTCATCTCCTCCAGTCCTCGCTACATCTTCCGTCGTCATCATCCCGCCGTCGTCATAGAGTAGTCGGTGCCATGGTTGGAACCCTAGAAAAGCCAAACGTGACAGGAGTGTCAAACAAGTGTCAAATTGTTTTTTTTTCTTTTCGCCTGAGTTAGCATAGGTCAGCATCCGATCTCCCGAACAGCCGACTAATCGCAGATAACACATCATGACGGCTTGTGCCATTGCAAGCTTCAAAGTCGACACGATGTGGGTGAGCAGGAAGATATTCTGAGTTATGAAAGAACGCACCAAGAAAATGACCCCAGCTACCGCGCAACAGTAGATATATTCGCCTGAAACGTACGCTTTGAGTTTGAGCACCTTCATCCGGTATTGAGATACCAACCATGAAAAGAAGGTTTTTACCGCCCCTACCGCTGCCGCGCAGAGTCAGCCTAGTCTCTCCTAGACAGACGCTCTATGTATTTGAGCTCGGTGCCCTCGCTACATAGAGTCTGTTGTTTACCGCGGGGGTCTGATCGTGTAGTGATTGTATTATCTAATATCATGTAAGCCGGCAAGTTCCGAATTTCGTTCCAACGCTTCTCTCCTCCCAATCCAAGCATAATTACAGCCTTATATACTCTAATGAAGACCCTTATAGTGTTCCCAAACAGTTTCTAAGATATCTACAACGCGGTTCGGTGAAAAGCAGGTTCCCAGCATGTTCTTGCGCCGTCGGGTCCGCTTCGGCCGAAAGCACACCACCGAAACCACGCGCGATGTGCGCCGACATTGAGGCACCCTTTTTAAGATTCTGAAGCGACAGAATGATAGTTTGCTCTAAATAGATTGTACATACCACCAAAAAGTTACAGAAATCGCGTTTTCGAGAGGGTATTCACGCGACTCGAACTCTGCTTACATGATATTACCTAATACACTAGCTACACGATCAGACCCCCGCGGTAAACACAAGACTAGAGTCAGCCTTATGCTGAAAGAAAACAAATAGCACACGCACTAGTTCCAGCATTTGAACGGCCTTGGAATGACTTGCGCGCACCTGTTGATACAAAATTCCTGCTCGCCGGGCGACGATACGTCGTGAAATCGACGTTTGACTCGTCTTCGAAAATGTGAAGTTGGAGCTCAATCTGATATGAAATTGAACTTTAGAACTCACCAGGAGCAGGGGTCTCTCGCCGAACGTCGATACGTTGCGTCTTGGATGTCTGAGATTGGTTACAAGCTGCGTGGACTTCAAAATGAGTTGCATTAGAAAATTCTAACTCACCTTCAATATAGCCCGCTCGCGGGAAGACAATCCATATATCAATCGCCGGTCGGCGGAGGTCGATACGTTGTGTATTTGATGAGTGAATCCCCCGAGGACCTTGGTTGAGAGAAGAATCAGTCTAGGTCTTACTTAACAAGAGATTGAAGACGAAAACTTACTTGCCAGACGTTAGATGGTCGCCCGTCGGACGGTCATCTCCATCTCTGGTTGAGTAGAACTTTCGAGTTTGAAGTCGAGCTGAAGGGAATTTCTTGTTCCACACTTCATTAATGCGCTAGACACTCGAAGCCAAAATTCGTTCATTTGAACCGTGGGAAATAGCATCAGGTTCGAAAAGGTTCGAACCTGTGCGAACCTGTAGCGAACCGAACCCCGGGTGCGGTTCTGGGTTCGAATTTTTTGGCAAAAAACCGAACCTAACCGAACCCCGGCAACACTAGAGGTGCTATCTTGTTACTCTAAATTAATCGAAACGATAGAACCGGATTTTCCCGCTAAGAATCTAACAACGATGCAGCTAGACGGATTCAGAATAGAGAATGCGGCGGAGATCAACGATGGAATGAATCTCGTCCGGAATATCCAGTTCTGGAAGGAAGATAAATCCGAGGTGCTGCAGCATACGACTCTTAGACAAATGTCTTACTTAGGTGGAGAGGAGGTGCAGACATTCAACAAAAGATTCAGAAATGTGTCGACTTCGGGATTGTTGCCCTCCGAAATCACAGACAGCGATCTCGGAGTGAAAGGCGGGATATTGTTTCCAGAGTCGCGCTGTCGAGGTGTGTGGCATGAAAGAAGTTTTGAAGTGATGCCGGACGAGACAAGAGGAGAGTATCCAGTAGCGCTAAGTATGATTCAAGGCCCAGACTTCTCTTCATTTCATTCGGGACACGAATGATTTGGCAGGGTACACTGGCAAAGTACTAAGGGCACAAAGCAGAACAGTGGATCTGAGCGGCTGAGCTAGGGTATTAGAAGCATGCGAATGGGCAATACCCCATTCCAGTAACTCGGGAATGTTCAGCCATTGGACTGAAGATGCGGACAATTAGCAGATGGTGGTGAAAGCTGAGGAGACTTTGTCGGCCGACTAACTCCGAATGTCAGAAAAAAAGCAATCATCAACTCAACGTCCAGGGTAAGGTAAGAAAGACAGACTCATACGAGGACCGATGATATTGAAATCGAACGTCGTATTTTAAGATGAGGGCATAAGTATTTTGACGGTACAATGTACATCATTAACCGCCAATGTGAGCGGAATAAAATATCCGAGTCGTTGCACAAAGCAGGAGTGCATATTAATGACTGATGCAGAGCGAAGACGCAATGAGTCAATCCGAGAGATGAAAGAGAAAGAGGGCGCAGGTAAAGCACGGGGACGGGGACGTGCAGAAAGAAGGAAGATGTTTCGTGTATGGCGAGGTTGAGTCACCACTGGTAGCATGAAAAGTGCGAATGGCGAGAGCCACGAGAAGCAAGGAGAGTATCCACGAGCTATACCGCGTGCGTTCGAAGTGCGGATGAAACCCTTACGCCAGACAATCTCGTCACAATCATCACCTCCCGAATTCACTCTCGACCCCCGCTCACCACCATCACCGCAGATCAAGCCATATCGGCACCACGGAGGACGTGTGCATACACCTTCTCAACGCTACGATGTGGTGCGATAAGCCGAGGAACGGCGGGACTAAGCGGGACAGCGAAGGATGCATCTCGGTGGTGGCGGTGCTGCTTACGCGGCTATTGAAGACGTGGAGGACGTTTGCGAATGGAGAGAAGGAGAAGAGGTGTAGCGATGAGCTGGCTGTAGGTGCTGGATCGTACCGCACAGGGAGGCAGCATCATCTGGCGCGCGGATGCCGGGCGTCGATTGAAATCGGTATTCGTCACCACTGAGGCCAGACGGACACACTTGCGAGGGTGCCCTTCGTACCGATTGACGGTCTTGTGGGGCGTCGACGGTGAGCGTGAAGCCCGTTGGGAAGTGGATCCACCGCAGATCGCAAGGTGGGCAGCCACCGACGGTGCGTAACGGCTGGGTAGTTCCGTAGCTAAACAGACAAGCGTTGACAGATGGACGCGCGGTGGATAAAAGAGGGGAATCAGAAGAGGTGAATTACTAAAGAAGTCTGGGTAGGAGATCGAATATACAAGGACGGGGCTGTCGTGGAGGCGGTCAAGGGGTCGAGGGCAGACAAGGGCGAGCAGGGCGAGCAGGATATGTGTGGGGTATAATGATACAAGAGGGTACCAAGAGGGATGGGTACCTAGAGAGAAAAATTAAGTATGATAAGGTGGGTCAATGAATCGACGAAGAGACGTACCTCCGTCGAGGAACTACGCCACGGAGAGCATATGCCTGCGGTGTGAAACTGCCACGAAGACGCATGGGCCGCGAAGACGCGGCAAAGGATCGCCGAATGTCGAGTGCAGCGGCGATGCACGCCAGCATAAACAGCAGCGCTACCGTCTTAAAAGAGCGCGGGACACGCCCAGCAGCAACTAAACGACACCCAGCGTCGTCTGGCAGCCGGGAATCAACCGCCGCGTTCACCAGCCCAGTCCAGATTCTCGACACGAATCCACCTTCGACTCCTCCAGGAACCACCTTCCCCGAAAGTAGAGCCCGATCGAAGGCAGGGAGCAGCAGTGTATCGCCCTCGCCGACGATGTCGTGGGTAGCGATAGAATGGGGAAGTGCTCAATGACACAAGAGACCGCAGAGGGTCTGCGGGGCGGTGGCGGTGCTGCAGGATCTGGCTGCTATCGCGTACGATGAGAGGAGGAGGGGGAGACAGCAGCTAGATAAAAGCGGTGGATGTGGTGGTGGGCGCGCGCAGACAAGATCCACAGACTGACCCGTTGAGATCACTCGAATGTCCGATTTCAGAATCTGTTCCCATCCCAAGCCCGGGCCGATCCGTTCGTGGCGAGCGATACGAATGCAGGGTACGAGAGGTAGATACAAACGGGACTGGAACGAGCGTCGGAGGACATAGCCTCTTCGAAGACGGGCGAAGCCGTGTATTTGCTGAGGGACAGACGAAGACCACCCGTGTTCGGGCGAAGTGACGAAGGGCTATGAAAGACGCGGAGAGGAAAGGGCTCTGGTAAGATACGGATGTAGAAGATCTTGAAGCTGCGGGGAGGAAGAAGAAGGCTAGCACAAGATAGGTAAAAAGAGCGGGGATACTAAGTCGACGACGTACCTGTCCCTCGATTTCCGTATTGTAGCCCTCAATAGACTCTAAGTAAACGCTGAGGACGACCCCTACAGTTCTGTTTAAGGGAAGTAAAAAGTGAAGGTGAAGCGCAGACATACGCGTACGGTCGTTGGTCGACTTGGTCTTCTGTTTCAACGCGACTAGTACTTTTTGGCTTTAGGCGGGGTTCGGGGGCCAAAGTCCATGTTAACTGCACTTTTCAGCTGGCACGATATGAGATAGATCCGGCAAAGAGAATGGCAAAGTACTGCTCGGTCGGATCTGCGCCTACAAAATACAAGGATTTCTTTGTGCTCGAAGGTGAAGGGCAATAGAGTGCGGTCTTGAAGCTGAATTTGGCATCGTTCGCCGCGCTAGCAGTCGGGAGCAAGGACATAACAAGAAAGCCAGAGGCAAGGTGGTGGTGAGCGAGCAACTGCGAGCAAAGAGGATGAATGTCACGGTCACAGCGTGATCTTGACAGTCTCGACAGCACGTGGTGTGACAAGTGTGTCTCTTCCCACCATCTATGATTAACGCTCGGGGTTTATCCAATGATTCAACAGGTATTGTATTTCCTGGCATTCATACGCTCTCCTGGCAGTTTTCTAGCATCTTGCCATCAACATCAGGTGCGCTCACTGCCGGTAACAGCTGTGTTTCGAATTTCCTTCAAGTTACAAAAAAAGGCAATATTCACCGCGCTCCCTCGTACTCTGACCCACTCGTACTCCAGTATAAACGTTTTGTGCCCGATCTATACACCACGACTGAAAACCTTTCGCGCCAAAGCACACAAAATCACAACGTACCTCTCGAATCTCGATAAACTTTCTGACACTCATTCTTAGCTTCTTCCGCCGGTTCTCCTTCCTCCAAAGCGACTTATTTCCAGATTAACGCGCCCTAATGGCGACTCGACCTGCTGCGCTCCCCACGCGGTTTAATGACAAGATATTCCTCCTCGCCAGCATATACAAAGTCTCCGATTTCGATCCCATCTCCGCCTCCGCTTGCTGAAACCACCTCGACCGTTCGACGATAGCGGCAGCAGCGATGCTTTATGATAATACTATCTAAAAGGCGAACCCGCATCGCGCTGTAATGGACTTCGCTGCGATCTACACAACGAAGAGTGCGCCAAAGGTTATTCTGGTGCTATAGACTCTCAGTTTCTCTTGCTTCTCCTGCGGTTTGTTTCGATTCTAGAACTAGAGCCAGCAGCTCAACTTCCTGCCTTTCTCCTCATGCCGTTCTCAACTTCTCTTTTCAAAACTCCCGATTTCGCGCGCGAGTACACCGAAAGTAGGTATATTCGCCTCTTCTTATATCATAAAGAATTAATTTCTCTTTTATCTCCTGCAATCAAGTCCAGCGAAGCTGGCTTGTCTTTGCCCGACAAACAACTCAAATTCCCTTTCGGCTTCGTTTCGGACACCAGGACTACCTTCACTCCAGAGAATGATCCGAGTTTTGCTGTTCTTATCTCTTCTTCCCAAATTCAGGTTCTCTTCGCCGCCACCGGCACAGATTAACTTGCTGACTTGGCGTAAATGCTCTCTCCATCGACCTCGATGCTAGCATAACTCTTACCCAGACTTAATTCGAATATATCTTTAGATGTTTGGATATCACATCAATAACTCTTCAATCAAGCTGTTGATACAATCTTCACGCGACCCCCGCTTTCGTCGTCCTCAGGGGCGAGAATTCGTGCAACTTCTTGTGAGTAAGTTCTATTTCCAGTTGTTGAACCCAAGCTGATGCTCATACCCGGCGGTGATTCGATTTGATTTGGATGGAATTGTTTCCGCTATCGCGTGCGCTAGGCCAGCGGGACACGGTTCTCGATGACAAGAGCCATTGCTGGTACAAAGCGGATGCAGCGTGCAAGCAAGAGTGGTACTGCCCACAAGCAACCCGGAAATCAAGGGCGCGCATCTCATCCAGGGGAATCAAGCATTTCAACAGTGCGTTGCAGCGATTGGCAGATCGTTTGGATGGCTACTACTAGGAAGGTATTGAAAGATTCGTTAGCTACCTTTTGCTCTGCACCCGATCATGACTTGGGGAATCGGCCACGACTAAAAAGTTCGAAGGAGCATGGCCCAGTCTCACAGCTACAAACTCCCCAGCAACCTTCTAGCTCTGCTTTCCCGCTCTGCTTTCTGGTCCTTTGTTCCTTTGTTCTCATTCAACATACCTTGCTTTCGCATCTCTCGCTCCAACACACTGTTGAAGGGTTTTATTTCGTGTCTGCAACCCAATTCCAGTCCATTTCTCGGGTTATCGCACCGAAAAATGAAGATGCCACTCTGAATCGATGCGGTGAGCTGCCATGCAGGAAGCTTTGTTATGGTGTCTGGCGCGTCTTCTCGAAGCCAGCTCATCAACCTCGCTCGAGAGCCTGCCGTCTCAACGCCCTGCTCGCTCGAGCCGCTCGAGCAGTGGCTCGATCCCATTTGGAATCGAATATTGTATTTACTACGTCTATAATACATGACTCTCGCTCGAGCGAACTCCAGCTCAAGCCGACTGTCCGCTCGAGCCAAACTCTCAAGCTACTCACAGACTCGAGCCACCAACCGCTCGAGCCCAATGCCCGTTCAAGCCGATCACTCGCTCAAGCCAAATTTTCAAAATCTTCGCTCGAGCCACTCCCCGCTCGAGACACCTTCTCAAGTCCGTTCAAGTCGACCTTCTTCCCGCTCGGGTCCGTCATCTGCTCACCTCAAGTTCATCATCTCCCAAGAGCGCTACGATGATGTCAATCAATTTTAGGCAGTTTTTTGAGGGAAGAAAAACGATCGCGAGAAACGATTCAAACGAATGGCAGAGACATTGAAGAGACTTTGCAATGAATTAGTGGTTTGAACCTATCAACGTGTGGAGAACAAGTACTCTAAGATACGGCGACCCGGAATCCACAAATCTAAACGACAACTGTCTAAACACATACTTGAGTTCGACTGTAAAGCACGGTCCATAATGCATTCCCAGTTTGGAGCATGCTTGTGCAGGAAGCGACCAACCAAAGAGATACGCAATTGAGAGCCAGCTCTCAACTGCACGTTTGAAAAGGCATCCACGAACCACCTATGAACTTCTGGAGACTCAACCATTTTGAACCCAACGGCAAGAAATTGAAGATGGAGATGAGGGATACCCGAAAATGGAGCAAGCGTGAATAGTAGTGGCTTTTCAGAAGGAAGAATTGTGTATACTTTGTCGATATAAGCAAGTGAAATATAATAGATGGTGATTCACATACCTTCTTCAAAAATAATACACAATTTAGCAGTGATGAGGGGCGCAATGGAGTAGAGGGCTCGTATTGTGGTTGAGGTCATGACACTCCCATTGTAAAGGAGGTGCACAGTCAGAGTATGAATCTTCAGGCTACCACGACGTGAAACCCAGTTTGACACAAACACGTCGAGGTAGTTGCAGAGGTTCAGCTCCAGATTCACCAGCTGATTAGCCAGCATTGGAAGGTCTGACTGAACAGACAGTCCAGAAGTGAATGGCGCATCAAAATTGCAATGAAAGAAATGCAAAGAGCTGGGTAAAATGTGTCCAATGGCAATGAGTGAAGATGGATCTGCAAGGCACCAGCCGGAGAGCTGGAGAGCATTGAGATTGAAGCCTGCGAACGCATAACGGAGCTTGTCAGGGATGTGGATGGGTGATCCAGCCAGCGGAGCACAGGGAAATAGCCCGAGGGTGCGCAGATTGAGGAGCAATGGCATGATACGTGCTACGGCATCCTCCATCTCCTTCCACCGCTGAGTCAGTGGGGATGTATGCCCCCGTATACCAACGTTGAGAATGCGTACGTAGCTCCCGAGATGTGGAGAACCATGGAGTAAGTTGTCGAAAGCAAGGAATGTGTTGACGGTTGACTCCAGATGAAGCATCTCAACGAGACCATCAGGCCGTCCGCCGTCGATACCTGCACCTAGGGTTACGATGCGAAAGAGGCGTGCCTGGGCATTCGGATTCCAGTGACGACACAGTAGAGAGCAATTTGCATAATCTTGACTTTCTTCAAGACAGTCAAGAGTCTGCTCTATGAGTTCGGGGGGGAAATTGGAGCTCATGGGTGTACAGAGCGAAGAGCTAGGAAAACGGACCGATATCCGGAAGGAGAATTAGTTGACACCGCATCGAGGTGCAGGGCAGGGTAGAATGACGTCCCAAGCCGTGAGAAGAGAAGCTGCAGATCCTATAAGCCGTGAGAAGAGAAGCTGCAGATCCTATGTTCGGTAAGGTTCATTTGATGGCACTAAATAAAAAAATCCAAGGCTCCGTCAGGGTCGTTCATTCTCTCTATCTCTCCTTCTCTCACCTGCTCTCACCTTCTCTCGTCTTTTGTTTTCTCACCTCTCGTCTGCTCCTCTCCAACAGTCTTTCAGGGCGAGCTAAATTTCTCACGCCCTCTATCCTCCCTGCGACGAGTTTGACGACGTCGCCTGCGCGCTCGACTAGCGCCAGCATTCTGACTGGCAGGAAATATGCCCCGGATGTGCCTTTTGGAATGCTACTGCGCTTTGTCTCTATCTCTTCTGGCTTGGGGATTTCGAAATGGGTCAAGTTAGAAGCATGAAATTTGAGAGCTAGCGGCCAGCAACCACTGGCTGCAGAGTGCTTAAATCTCTGAGGACTCATCGGCTTTCTGCCCTTGGTTGGAGCTGTGGAAGGTATGCGTAAGCTGTGGGTGTTGCAATCTCAAACTCACAGAGCAAAATAGCCCGAAAAAACCGGACTCGGAGGATCTTTGCGCTGCTTGACGATCACGACGTATTTGCTACGGAGAGAGTCTGTAGGTACACTATCCTATTTGCTGCCTCCATTAAAAAATGCCCATCCTGATATCAGAACAGCGTGGACTTTTGGCGTGCCTGACAGCAGTGCATTATCTTTTTCGTATTTCGACTGACTTGGTCCCCTCCATCTCGATCGGAGACGAAATCTGGGCTTGCTTCCACCACGGGACGATGGCGCGGTCTGGACGCCCTTCCTTCTCTCCAGCCCCGGTGATGCGGACGTCGACTTCCGACTCGACATAATTTACTTCATCAATGAACATATGCTTCTTATCTGTTTTCCGTATCTGTGTCACGCCGCGTTTGGCATTCCTGAGTCAGCAAAATTCAGGTGGCGGCGAGGGTGGCAATGGACACGGTGGAAGGCGACACACGCCGAGAATTGCGGGGAAACACTCTTCTCCAATGTAATGGGGAATAGAATTGCATTTTATTTCTTTGTCGAGATCTTCGGCGAACGCCGCTGCGGTGGTGCTGACCTTCAGACCCGCTGGTGCATTATACACTGGTATAGTATAGTAATTTATTCGATACAAATACTCGTGCGGCATGGAACTGTGTTTTGGTCTAGAGAGCCGGTACATGCCAAGATAAAACAGTGAGTCATCAGGGTTTGTTCTAGGGTAGAATTAATGAGGCATTGAAAGCGAACCTATCAAGGGCGAAGTTAGTTACATAGAGCCGAAGTGGAAGTTTGATGGAAGGGTTGAAGTGGAAAGAAATGAGACATAGAAAGAAGAGGAGTGTGAGGGTGGTAGGCTTTATGTAAAAACGACGTTGAATCCACGACTCGATCGCTCGACGTCCACGAGGGGACAGCAAGTCGACGCTTCTCCGACGGTTATTGCTTGGTTATTGCCCAAATCGATATGGTGAATCAGATTCGGGGGCACACTTCAAGAAGATTATTGTTGTATGTCAGGTCGTTCATGAATCATGAGGGGAATATTAAGCCATGCATTTCAATATGCATGGCTAGCCTGAGGCCCGAGGGTTTGAATGGGTTAAACACGCACCTTTTGATGGCTCCGAAAAGCCATCTTCCCGCGCGTTAGACGTGCCTGAGATAGCAACGGGAGGCGGGGAAATGGTATTCATTCACTGGCATGTAAAAACCAAACTCGGACCTTGTGCGCGAAAGGACAAGGCCGTTCTCGTACGTAATTTCCTCGAAGGTAACCTTGTGGCGTTGGGCTCCTGTTTCCTGCAGGACGTCTCAGCCCGAAGCTTCTAAGTATCTAGAGTTACCTCCGCTCACCGTACTTTGAAGTTAACGTCGCCCCTAAGGGTGGTCTGAAATTTTTTCTGTCTCGAGAAGATTCCAATGTTGAAATTCGTACCTCATTTCATGATCTAGGACAGCTCTCCACGCACAGATTTCTCTACCCGATCAACTGGAAGGGAGTTCCAAAGCGTCGAATCCCGAACGCATACATAGATCAGAAAAAGAAATTGCAAGCCAATGTGGGATGCATGAGGCCGAATCGAACGAATCTTTGGAGCACTCAAAGTAAATATTCACTGAGCCGTTTGCGTCAAGAGTTAAGATATACGCGTTGGATGAAATTGCGCACCATAGAAAGCTAGTTTATCGCAAAATTCGGACAATCGAATGATTGGAATGATTGGACGCTATGACTAAGTAAGGGATTAAATTATTGATTGCATGTTATTCGAGAACAGAGAAATTAAGTGCGACTCGAATAGAGATGGAGGTTGATTTACCTCTCCTTCGTCGACTTTTGAACTTGACGGAGACATGGTGGTGGGCTGCTTGAATCCGCAATCACCAGTATCGGCGAATTTTTCGATAGCAAAGATCGAGATACCACCAGAGTGATATATTGTAATACAGTCTAAATATTTAATGCATTGAGAACGACGAGGAGAATGCAGAAGAAGCCGGCGACAAAACTGTCGAACCCGAGATAAACAAGACGGAGCACAGATTCAAGACGAGCAGTATGCAGGTTGTAGACTTGAGAGAGCAGTGACACAAGGCACAGTCCAAGCGTAGCGTTCAGAAAGAAATGACAGCGGTTTCAAGACTCCTCAGGCTTCAATCCTCGTGCGGCGGGTTTGATTCCACGGATATTCTGCGCAAAGTGCAAGGACGGAGCCCACAAGTAAGAGGCTAAACGAAGCATGCTGTCGACGATAGAGCGCTTTGGAGGTTCGAGGAATCGGTGATGGTGTTGGAAAGAAAAAAACGTCGGTAATTCGAATTGCCGGAATTGCCGTACGTGACAAATGACCGATGTGTGACCACCGCCTTCCACGACCTCCAGCCTTTCTCCACGACGTGGACGACGCCGACGCGAATTTCAATATCTACACCAGGGCCGACGCCACGAAACCCCAAACATCTGGATATACCCCTACCTGTGGTATAAGACGCTGGCAGCATCAAATACCGACGACGCAGCGACGCTCCACCCATGTGCCTTGAACGCCTACGACAGAATGCGAAGATGCGGACGCCGGGTTAGGTTGAAGGCAGGCTCTGTGCCAAGAGTGACACAGAGAGTGACACAGGTATGTATTCACCACCAATAATGTCCCTCCTTCTCATTTATGCAGTCGGATGGGCGTACGATACCTCTTGATTCTTCCTTTTTTGCGTATGAGACCGGGCAGGTAAATTAGCACGCATTCTCTTACTTCATCTGAACTCAACGCTCCCTCTTCGTCTGCCCCAGAGTAATACGCGGTCCAAGGTGAATTCTATTCCCTCGCTACTTGGTATCTTGCGCGACTCAACGCTCAAGATGGTCTCGTGTCATAAACGACGTACTGGGACGCGTATTAAAGGTCATTGTATACACTCTTCACTTACCTTTCCTCTATTTTTCTGTCGAGAAACTGATAGCGTATTCATTCACCAGCAGCTTCCACGACTTCTCCACCTCGCATCCACCATCGTCGTACACCGGACGGTGTGGTGGTGGGCTGAGGCCCACACCACACCGCGTTGGTCGTGTTTGGCAGTAGCTTCCGTGTAGTAGTCATCCAGCTTGTCCGTAGCCACCGCGCTATCCATTGCTTTGGCCGTAGCGGCTCTCGGCTTCCTCTAGCGACTCGGGGCGGCCCACTCCATTTTGGTGACGAGGGTGCGATTCGACCCACGCGGCATCTGTCAGCTTTTTCTGTCGTCGATCTTCTGCGATCTCGATTTTCCTGGCTCGGCGAGGACCATCAGCGACCATCCACGAGCGCGATCGACTGCGATCTGCGTTCTCGTGTATTTCCCTGCGGTTTTCTAGGTCTCTGTTTACGCGCGGACCCCGGTTTCTCAGCGACAGCCAGCATTCTCAGCTCTATTCTGGCTACCATGGCCCAAAATCCACCCACCACAATTGTGTTTTCTGCTGAGGATAATGCCACCATCGGCGGGCTCTGCCGCAACGTCCTTAATTCTGCAAAGATATTACACGACCCCGTCTTTGGCTCTAAACAGTCCGTAATTGAAGATGATCATGGATGGGGCATGGGAAGAGGGAAGGTGTGAGGGTATCCGGGTAGGGATTGAGCTAGGTTTGAAGGAGGCTGCGATGGATCACGAGAAGGAGCTTGAGAAGGAACGTGTTTGGGGCTACGACGTTGGGTTTGCTCTAGCGTGCGAGATTGAGCGCTCGCGTCGTTCCACAGAGGCACATCCCCCGTCTGCTCGTTCCCTTCGTTCGTCCACCGCCTCCACCGCGACTCAGACGATCTCCACTGCCCGTGACTTTGTCCGATCCGCCAATCTCCCATCTCCTTCATCGACCGTCGATCCTGCACCTTTTCCATCTGCGACTGCGAAGACTGATTCACCCATCTCCCTCGATCTTTCTACTCCCTCATCGTGCCCTGAAAACGACGCATCCGTCCGCGCATATCATGGACGAAAATCCATATTGCGTGCGGCGTCAGAAGGGGTCGACAAAGTCAGGACGCCGGACTGCTTCCCTATCCCCTCGCGTAACCCACCAGCCCAGCCCCATGAAATCCCGCGTCCCCATTCTAAACCTCTACATATCGGCATCGACGAACGCCTCGTCGCCACCGTCTTCTCTCCCGCCTCACTCCCATTGTGCCATGCCGCCGACCTCCTTCTCGTGCTCGTCGCTTTGTGTAGGACGATGGCGCTGGGGCTTCGCCGGGACATGGACGAGGCAGCGGTGATGGATGGCTAAGTGTGTTTGTCTAAGTGTGTTTGTGGGCAAGGTCGGATGGGGAAATCATGACACGATGAATTCGGGGCGTAGGCAAAATGCTGCGAGGCTCGCTTTGGCGCTGCGACTTTCTTGCTCACGGACGCCGCCTCTCGCCAGGGAACCGTCCACCATCCGCAAGGTATCAGCAGCGCGCCATGCGCGAATTTATTCAATTCTCATTCGTCTATATTCCCTCTGGGGTCGGAGGCGGGTACAAGGAGAACGTGGACCCCCAACGTACGCATTGATACCAGTCGACAAATCCTCAGTATCCGCCCCTCCGCACCATGGCCGCTTCTCTGCATCATCCTCTCCGTCGTTGTCGTTTCCTCTTGGACGATGGGGTCGATGTCAGCGCCTGCTACGGAGAGGAGGAGGTGGGAGTGGGTGACGCGGCAAGGAAGGAAGTCGGTGTTCCTGGGTGAGGACAGCCGCAAGACGGGGAGCAGGGAACGGATGTGGGGGAGATGAGATATGGATGCCGGAATCGGGTGGCGGAACGAAGGTGTAGGCAAATCCTCTCGAGGCTGGCTTCGTCTTGCGAATATTGGCGCCTCTTCGTGGCGATGGTGCTTGAATTCAGCGGGAGCTGGAGGAGAGAGACGAAGGGCTTTGCGGGACGAATCGTACGCGGGGGCGAGAGTGGCCTTCAGCGGATGGGCAGAGGATCACGAGAGGTGCAGCAGCATGACGATGGATAACCAGTTGGTGGCACCGAAACCCACCAAGACCAGTCAAGCCGACAACGGGGAGGGTCGCGGCGGTGGACGGGGACGTGGACGTAGTGGGAGAGGGCGCGGGGGCCGAGTCTCAGGAAGATGACATGGCGGAAGTACCCTGAGTTTTCGTCACCACTCACAAAGGACTAAAATTCGTACATTACTCAGACAAACGATCAAATTTGTTACAACTTCATTTTGTAGTCAACGATTTGGTACTGGTAGTTATGTGTCAAGTAAGAGCGAGAGGTATAAATGTTATCATTGAGATAAAATGGAGGAATGATGTGCGATAGCTGGGGGAGTAGAAAAGGCAATATATGTGAGAATGGATGGTGCGGGAGAACGGAAAGCGCATGAGGCGAGAAAACCGAGGACGATGAGGGTGCGGAGTGGTCGAAGGCAGGGGTGAGTCAGTGACGTGTCCGAGGGATATCCAGGCCGTAAGGGAGTCGATAAAATACCGCGCAATTCGATGGGAACATAAAGTGTAGTGCTTGCAGCGTGAGGGCGACGGCGTTAGCGAAGGCTTGAGGGGGACAATGTGAATGGGAAAAAATTAATGGATTGTAATAGAATGAGGAAAAAGGACGTACTATGCACATTTCAGACTCTGTAAAGGGATATTATGAGTATGGTGACCTAAAGGAAGAAAAGGAACGGAAACGGAGCGAGCGACGCACAGAAATAGAAAAGTTCGTGCGTCGTCGAACGCTTTCAAGATGTGCTGGAGACTTGGTGGTGCGGGGTGAACGAGACGGTCGAGGGTTTGGATTCCATTGGTCCAGGTAGCTATAGGGCTGTTGGAGATGCGAAAGGAAGGTTGCTGCGAAATACGAACCCAGTCCTGATAGTGCTGATGTAGAGTGTAAGTACCTCATCGCCCGTTCAGAAGTGAAAACATACAATACTATACTTGAAGCGCATTTTTATGCTCCAGTCTCCCCGGTTGAAGATCAATGCTCTTCCTGTAGTCAGTTTCGTGATTTCATCCAATGCTTCGGCACCAACTTCCCGAATTCTCGCTTCCATCAACCAAAGATCTGCCATGAATATGAGTCCATCTTGGGACTCGGCGCGGGAGCGAACCAAATCGAGGTACACCGAGTCCGTGAAGCCAAGCACCGTGTTCAGTATCAGCACTTGCAGCTTGGGTACGAGGAGACACTGTGTATCCGACATGCACTGAAGCTTTCTTAGCAGTGTGTCAGTGATGACCGTCTGTGAAGGCCCGGGCGAGGAGCAATCCGCGATGGACAACGAACTGAGCTTGGGAAGGACTTCAAGACACCGCAAGAGTTCCACATCAGTAACGATGGCGTGAACTGCCAGATGTGTAAGGCAAGAGCCAAAATCGGAACGGGTGGCAAGGGATATGAAGTCCGAAGAGTTCCAAACGGGCAGATTTCTGATGTCGCGTGGAAACATGCAGAAGGATCTTAAGCAAGGGAATTTCATGTGTTCAAAGAATCGGGAAGCTGTCTCGGCCGTCGTTTTCATGCAGAACTGGACGTACAGCACGCTTGAAGTGATATCCAGATCCAAGGGCTCGTTTGAAGATCGGCAGAGACAAAGTGCTACAATCACCTCTATTGCGCTTGTGAGGAGGGGGAATAAGGAGAGGAGAGCGGGGAGTGAGATGTTCCTAGTCTGAGGAGCATCATAGTACGCAAATTTCTGTATCTGTGCCCATGGCAGTTTCGGTAAGTTATCAAGCGCCCCATTGAACAGGACCACCTCCTGCAATAGAGGCGCGGCATGGAAGACTTTTGTGTCTCTGCACTTCCCAAGGCTCACCCTCTTCAATTGAGGAAAGTTCCCTGCATATGTCTGGAGCTCGTCGGTGCAGTCGTCTCCCCAGATGTATGCTTTCTGCCACCTCTGCGCGTGTTTCCTGAGGAGCTGGAGGAGACTGTGATGGTGTGGCTTCACAGCGTAGGCAACCAAGACCAAAGGATGCTGTTTCCCTCGATCCAAGGAAGACTCCAGCATGCGAAGCAAATTCGCGATCGGAACCTCACATTTATCCCAGAGACGCGTGTCAACAGTGATTCGGGACCACAACTGCGGGGTTTCCATCACAACGTGATGCCATCGGAAGCATACCTACAATTTCGTTGGGTAGAAGGCGTTGCAGCGTGAAGAGCACTCACTTGAGACAATTCAAGGAGATGGCGATGAAAAATACGATCCACTTCCTCTGCCGGGGACTGGGTCACTGAAGTGATGTAAAGGTCGTGTGGAAGGCACCGCTCGAAGATACATGTAAGCAGCTCGTTTGGCATTCTGTGGACTGGGGACAAGGCACTGCGACAGAGGTTTGCATAACATGCAAGTGCCTCACGTTCCGAAGTGAGCCGCTCGAGCTGCTTCCGAGTTTGACGCTTGTCAATCTCAGTATCATAGCGGATTATGTCTAAGTTGGCGACAGAGATGGCTTGTAGTATGTTCGCCGTATTTGTGGGCAGAATACCGAAGCGCGAGAGATCGCGAACCTCCATCATCTGCCGAGCCGTTGGTAAGTGGGTCGAAGAAAACCCGCCTATGGTTCTGCCCCAACGAGAGCCCATGGTGGGGTGATGGGAATGTTTTAAATAGTGGTAGAAAACTAGTTACTCGTGGCAAAGAAAAGAAACGTGCAGGGCGAGTAAGTAAACAGAAACAAACAGGTCTATTGGCCCATAAGGAAATTACGACACCAAGCCCAATTCAACCACAACAAGGATTATTATTAGTAACGGTCAGAGTAGGGTTTCGAGGTCGTTTATGGGTCGTTTATGCAAGTCGTTTATGAAGTCGTTTATCGGCATCAGAAAATCGACAGAAACGTGGGAATAAACGGCTGGCAACGCATTTGGCGGGAGAAACGACCCAAAAACGACTTCATAACCGCCTCCAGAGGCGGTTTTACATCGTTTCTGAAGTCGTTTATCGTTTATCCCACGCTTCAAGAGTTTGAGAAACGACTTCAAAAACGACCTCATAAACGACCTCAAAACGCTACTCTGACCGTTACTATTATATAGAGCTCCAACCTTTTCGTTTTCGTTTGGGCGAAAAAAAACAAAAATGTTCAGAATTTGGCGCAGAAATGCATTAGAATACATGTAACTAATAGTTAAGATACCCACTGGCAGCCTTAATCCACATCTTCGTTAACATCGCCTGGCAGTGGCTAATGATTTCTGCTTTCATCGACCCCTGAGCTCGGTGACATAAGTAGGTGACGCGACCGCGAAAACAACCGCTCGACCGAGTCACTGGTTCCGTGAATGGCGAGAAAGTCCCTGGCCATGCGCGCAACCACAGATTTTGAGTGCTTGATAACCTCTGTCGCTGCTTCGCTGGTTTCCCTCTCTGGCTAATACCCCGAGTCTACCGCTTCGCTGTCGACCTCCTGTTAACTTATTACTACGATGAACTCACCTGATTATCGCACGAGCATCGCCGCTCGTCCGAGTCGCCCAGATCCCGCTTCGGCCGCACGTAGCCCAGCTGGTACGTCTCCCCCGCGCTCCGTCAGTTCAGTAACGCGACCTTCCGTTGTTTCGGCGACGCAGGCTTCGGGCGATACCTCCTTGGGGACACAGTCTGTCGTGGATCATGCAAGACCCAATGCTGCTGAGACGCCTGGGGCGTTGAGTGCAGCAGGTACCGTGCCGGCTGTCCGAGATTCCATGCCACTGCAAGGCGAAAAAAGATGATAGTTTACCTGCGTTTAAGTTGTCGCGAGCATAATGTTTTGATTGATAGTAATGATGGACGCTCTGCGAATTATGATTCAAATAGTCGTTCTAGTGAATTGAGTCTTGCAGAGCTCCGTATTCGTATTCAACGACAAGAGGCTAATGTTGCTCGCCTTGGCGCTGAATTGCAGCGCCAGGTAATCGCCAAACACCGGCGTGAGATGAAAGCGTCTCCGCAGCGAGACGCGACTCGGAGCAACCTTGAGCAAGTCAGATTCAAGGCGAATGAAAGTCCCTTGAATAGACTCGCGGATGGACGCATCGCGAGCCCAGAGCGCGTAACGACGCGCTACGGGTTGGTGAATGATTGGCTTTACCAACCGAAACCAGAAGCTGCGCAAGGCGCAGTTGCCTTCGCAGGCTCAGGCGTCGGATGGGAAGCCCACTCCCGATAGCAATGCTTCACGAATGAAGCAAGAGTTCCTCCGAAGGAACTGCCGAAGGTCCAAGATATTGAACCTGCACCGCGCCCGAAAGCCTCATCACGTACCAATAATGTCTGCGCAGACCAACCTCACAGTGAGTGAGGAACAATTAGCTCATCTGCTTCAGAAGATCAGTGAGCTCGAGAGGCGGCGCGCAGAGGCTGACTCACATAAAGTGAAGAAGTCTAAGGACTCTGTGAAGTCCTCGACAACGCCTGAGTTGCGACGCGCAACTCCGAGTAGATTGGCACCCGGAAGCTATCTTGATAAAGCTTTGCGTGGCGAGTATATATGAGTCTGGACATGCTCCGCCGCCGTCCGATTCGTCAAGCAGCTCCTCGAGCTCGAGCGCAAGCTCCAGCTCTCCGAGTATTGATGATTCTGGATTGCGACGCCGTCCGTCTTCCCCGCGCAAGTCAAGCAAACGAGCACGAGAGCCGAAGCGCAAGATGTTGCACAAGCCAATACCTCCAGGTCGTTACAACGGTGAACCTGATGCAAATAAAATTTACCGCTTCGCAAGGGAAGCTTCGACGTACGTGAAAATGGGTCGTGTACCTGCCGATAAACAAGTTTTCTTCGTATCCTATTGTCTAGACGACAAGGCCCCTAATTTTTATAACCAGGTTGTCGTGAAAGATGAAGAGAATTACGAATTGCGAAGGTTTTTTTATAAAACTCTTCAAGTTCAGTTTTCCAGTCAATTTCCGCAACCAGCAGCGCGCGCGTTTGCTCTTCCAGAACAATAAGTCCGTTGCCGCTCATGTTGCCGAGTGGTCGCAGATCTTCAATACGACTGGGATCCCTGAAACAGAAGAGAAAGTGGTTCAGTTATTTTATAGTTTCGATCCAAGAGTTAAAAAAGGGAACTCTATCGCAGGGATCTTGATCCTGAGGCTCATCGAGCTGAAGTCATATTAAAACTAGCAGATAGTTTGCAGCAAGCAGGCTGGCGATCAGTCTGCTGATGGTGATAAAATGGAGTCCGACTCACAGTCGGACAGTGACGACGTTGAAAACGGTGAAGACGTCGATTATGATGAATATGACCAGTATGAATCGGGTGAAGACGCCGATTCTGCTGGCGACAACGAGTATGATGAGGATCATGCTGAGAAGAAGAGGATTACGGCGACGACCCGGAGGATTACGAGGACGAGGACGAGTCCTCGAAGCAACAGAATCGAGGGCGCGTCGAGGATGCGCCGCCGCGAAGGGACTCTGCGCCGAAATGTTCAGGAAGGACCACTTACTCAAGCAAGCAGTAATTATGAACCTACTCACCATGAAGAGTTCATGCGCAAGGGCTTGTGCCTCAATTGCGGAGGGCGCGGGCATCATACTAGATAGAGATTGTCCATGGCCCAAATCAGCGAGAAATTCGGGTAATGAATTGTCATCGCACGCAATTTATTTCTCGCAACCTCCGAGCCTACGAGACGCCCTGAACGAAAGCACCAAATGGGGTGCTGAAATTCACGCTGGAAGTATCCGTTTTGACCTCCCTCTCGAAGACGAGGAGGGCGAGGTAAGTTTTTGCGCCGAGTTTGAGTGATGCTGATGTCGCATTCAAGGTGGAGGCTGTAACTGTTATTCCTTCTTCGGAAGCAGTTGATGATGTTGAACCTGCGCTTGAGGTCGATGCGCTGATGATTCTGGCCCCTGGGCAAGAGAGACGCACGAGTTTCATTGCCGAGTCCGACGGGAAAACCAGAGCTTTTGGATACCGTATGGCGGGCAAGAGCCAGTCGAAGCTTGTGCAGCATGGAGCAGACAATAGCCAGATAGAGCAGTCCATGGGAAGCAAAACAGGTGCGTGCGACGGCAGAGGAGGCGAATCAGACAGAGCGGAGGGGAGATCTACGAGCATCGGCGTCCGTCTCCACCCTGACTCTCTGCGATGCAGCGCCGGCGGCATTGGCGCAGCTGCAGCACACATTGTGCTGTATTGATTGAGCGGCGCCACTGTCTCCTCCACCTCGGGAAGTCGAGAAGTACTACCGACCAGTCGGCGCGGCAGCGTCGCCACGGGTCTCGGACGCTGCGCGGTGTCTTGCTGAGAGTACGGGAAGGTGGCCTAGCCCACGAGAAGGAGCGGCGGAAGGCGACGGAAAAGGCCAGCGAAAGTGGTACCGGAATGTGATAAGGGAAGCGCTGGTGCTTCAGACTCTTGCCGTGTCTTGCGTTTCGTGGGCGTGGAGGGGCAAGGGCATGACAAACACGTAGAAGAAAGCGTAGATGACGCGTATGGGTAGTATTGTGAAGCTAGGATAGAAAATGCGAATAATGACTTTGGGGAAGAGTGAAAATAAGTTGACGACTGACCTATAGCGGCGTACTTATCCGGTACCTCCATCACCAATCTCCCTGGAGTCCCATCCCGCCGGCCTACCGCCCTCTATTCGCGCAGTTCCACCAAATGGAGACATATACTAGACGTCGTGCACAACCCTTACAAAGCCGTTTCAAAGCAGAAAAAGGTGAGAGAGCAAATCGCAGACATACAGAGGATTGAAGGATGAGAATTTCAGCATTGAAGCGCCCTTTCGAGTGCTAAGCGGAGTGCATGCGCTATCAATCCATCGAGATTCGCTGCCGTCGTTCATCTGGCACGATGTGAGGAGATTCGGCGACCATACTGTAATGCGAACAGCTGAGATTTGTGTGGCACAAAATACGAGGGTTTCGGCCAGCCAATGTTGAAGGAGACCGGGAAAGTGTATTCGAGGGTTATTTGTGCGCCGTTAGTCGTGATAGCAGTCTCGGGGAGGTCGCCATAATAGCGAAAACACGACTCAGCTGATAAGAGGGAAAAAGCGGAATGATCAGATCTGCTGATGCGACGGGAAATTCTGTTCCGACTGCCTGCCCGAGAATATGACAGCAGATTCCGTGCACAATTTGGAACCTCGATTGAATCGCTTCCCAGTCGTTCAAAGTCTGGGTTATTGGGACAATGGAAGATAAGAGAAGTAACTTGACATTACTACAGGTCAGCATAGAATATATAGGCTACTAGTATGTGCTATCAGATTTGCTATCTTGTGATTTGCCCTTCTTCCCTCATCGCGCTCTCAATTGCGCCAAAAAGCTGGGGAGAAATTTTGAGACTTGAGCCCATAGCTTGACTGACTCTCTTCAGGTCAGCCTCTATTCTTCCAGTTTCCCTCCGCAACGGAATGATGAGATCGCGATATCCCGTACCATACGGCACACGCATAACATCGAGAGTCATACGACCGGCGCTGCGTTCGACTCGTTTCTCGATATCCTTGTAATATTCTGAATCATAGATCTCCGAGTCATCGGCCTCATCCAGGTCAGCTTCGAAACAGGTCACTTCGATGCGACCCGAGCGATAATCGAAGAGGGAAGCGACGGTTTCGTTCGGGTTGGAGGCCCAGTGGCGAAAGAGATGAGCGACAAAGACTGATTTCTGAGAGCAATAATCCTGTTGCATGAGGAAGCGAAGGAATGAATATTCTTTCGCACTGAATATGACGCGTATACCTGCAAAAGATCGAGATTCGCAGGCAAATTGGCACGGAATGACGTACGGTGTCGATTAGACAGATGCCAGATGCAAGGATTGCGATGCCCAGAACGCCAATTCACGCGCTGACACTCGCGAGAGCAATATAATACCGAACTGCAGCCCGCGCAGCGTTTGAAGGTATTTTTTGGAAGTAATTTCCCGCACCATGAAAGGAATGAGATCAAAGAGGAGATGAATCATTCATTAACTGAACCTCCACATTATCGCAGGCGCGACTAAAAGGGCCGACGTTGGAATCGAACACCGCATGAGCACGAAGTCGTTCGCGGCAGAGCTCGGAGAAGCTTTTCCAAGCATCGTAAACACTGTCGACCCTGAAAATCTGCGGTGTTTTGTCGACGATCTCAAGCATAGGTACAAGGGGTCGATATTTTGAAAGAGCGTGATAATAAATCGTTGACCGAGGAAGCAGCTCGTTCATCAACAAGACTAGATCCTCGTGAACCGCGTGAGATGGTGGCCACTGCGCATGTTGTAAAACAACATTGAGCAGACCGGTCTCGATGGAGAGCTGAAGCGCTTCGCTTCCCTTGGGTCCTTCGAAGATCCCGATGAGTATGCTGAGAAACCCGTGGATTGCCCTCCTTTGAGCGTGCGATAGCCCGTTGGAAGAGAGCGACAGTCCGTAGCAACCCGCGGTGAGTGTTTCGACGAATCCAAAGGATACCAGAGCCGTACACAGCCGTCTAGATGCGGCGATGCTGTGGTTGGTGACCTGATCCAGACAAGCCACGATACCGACACGACCCTCGCTGCTCCGAGCCAAACACGTTGGACAAAAATCCCTTGTGGGTAACGAGAAAAAGATACCAGGTCGAGATTCGGGGCCACAGATCCGGAAAAATTGGGAAGGAACTTGACGAGAGAGAGAGAGAGACAATCGAGAGACAGTATTCCTCCCCATCAGTTGCCGTACGTACCTATTTGGATCCAAGATGTCAAGCGCCTCGATTTCGGGGAATCGACGGGGATACGTGCGGGATCGAGTGAGATGTAGAACACGGGTAGAAATTCTTTGATTCTGGCAGGACGGCCGGTGGGAAGCCTCTCGCATGGAATCGGAAAGCTGGGTGAGCAAGGTCAACGAAGTGTCGGTGATTGAAGACTTCGCCAACAACTATCATGTTCATGTTGTGTTCATCAGTCATGAGCAGAGGCCGAATCAAAGGAAGCCCAAAGAATCTCACCCGACGAGCCAGCGGAAGTCTATCGAGATTACTGACGCGCAAATCGGGATGCATTCGGGCCAGACGATGGTAGATGGCAAGCCGCAAGCCGCAACTTGAACCCCCCGCACACGATTGGCGAGCGATAAGGATTTCGAGTTGATCAGTATATCGGATTGTATGGGTCACACCGAAGAAAATGAACTTTCGGCTCACCCGACGTACATTCCGAAACAAATCGTGCCGACTTACCAGTAGGCTGGTGCAAAACATAAGCCAATCCTCAATATTTCGACTTCCCTGTCGTGCCGCTCGATAGACAAGGCGAAACAATAAAAATCAGCTTTGTTTCCTCCCAACCGAAAGTTAGCGGAAAGAGAATTTTTGATCTTGTCTGTTGTGCGCGTCGAAAGGCAACTACGAAATATTTTGTTTCGTTTTGAGAATAGGGCGAGCCGAAACAAGACTCGACCCATCAGGTATCGATGAAGAATCTGCCGGCACGATACATAAGCCGAAATACAAGGCATCGGCTTGTATTTCGCAGCATATACAGCCCGAAATATAAGCCGGTGCCTTGTATTTCGGCTTGTGTTTCGTGCCGGCCGACGGGTTGCTTGATCCTTATAGTGTTGAGTTCTGTTTCGGCTGGCCCTATCCTCAACCCGAAACAAGACCTTTCGTGCTCATCTTTCGACGCGCACGGTACAAAATACGAAAATTTCTCTTTCCGCTAACTTTCGGCTGGGAGGAAACAAAGTCGATTTTTATTGTTTCGCCTTGTCTATCGAGCGGCATGACAAGTAAGTCGAAATATTGCGCATCGGCTTCAGTTTCAACCCAGTCTATTGGTAAGTCTACACAATTTGTTTCGGTATGTAGATCGGGTCAGCCGAAAGTTCGTTTTTTTCGGTGGTGGGTGGCACATACAAGGTGGTACAGTCAGAGTCTGACTTGAGTCAGACACGAGAATGAAAATAAACGTCACAGGTCATAATCGCGATCATCTGATATGACGTCACGCGAAATCGAGGCGCGTCACTCTGGTCAACAAAAACTACAGTATAAGAAGCTGACCCGTCGTATAAAATCGAGGAATCTTCCCTCCTGAATAGATACGGGAAGTAGCATTCGTATTCCATTGAGGCGAGATTTATATTGTAAATATCAAATCAAAAAGGAGTGCACTACCTCCTCCGAATCTATCCTCGACCGCCTCAATATTACGTGATCCGAGCGAAATTTCGGTGGGCCGGCTTTTATAGATACCAAGATCGGCACCATACGACTATGACTTCGCGAAGCTCTTTTCACCATTTCCTGCATCCCAGGATAACCTTCGAGGTTGTCCGAGTCGGTCAATTCGAAAATTCTCGGTTCACTTCTACCATCTACCAGATATGATTGGACGTCATGGAAGTTGAAATGCACAAAGAAATCGTGTTTGTTATTGTCGTCAACTTGGAGACCGGCATGTTGATCGGGAAACTGACGGGATACGAGGGCCAAAATGAACAGTTTTTGACGCGAAGTAAGAAACGAGAGATTGTCTGCGTGGGATGAGAAGATATAGGTTCAACGAACATCAGAAATGAGACGTACCGCGCCGAATATCGCGTAAGCTGCCGCATTCTTCCCTATGCCCACCTTTGATCCAGTCGTGCGACTGACATTCAGCACAGCAGTAATATATGCATTTGCATGCCGCACAGCGTCGAAATTCTCTTTCATCTGCCAACTTCCCGCACTGTGCGTCATCAGTGATCAAGTCAATGCAAGGTCGAAGTCACCAACCTCCAAATTATCACACGCCCTCCGTTTTACCGCACCAGTATCTTCCAGTTCTTCCATAACAGAGAAATGACGGTGGAGAATAGATGCCAATCTGATCCAGTTGGGTTGGATGGGAGAGCGTTGGAATTGGGGAGATTGAAAGGTGTGTTCCAATTTTCTCATTGATTTGAGCAGGGGACGGAGAACCGAAGGGTAGATGCAGGCTGTGGCCAGAAAAGCAACGATCCTGCGCATGAAATCCTCAAATTCTTGGGCTTCGCGGCGCATGCTGTACTGCACAAGGACGGGAATGATCCCAGCCTTGACGGCCCGTTTGGCCGTTGAGTGGACGGGACCAGGAGTCATAATGGCGAGAATAAACCTGAGACAGCAAGGTATGAAGAGCTCCGGGAAGCGCGCTGTGAGATTTGGGAAAGCGGCCATGGCTTTCGTCGCACACTCCACGAATCCCCGAGATGAAAGCTCCTCACGCAGGCGATCCGCGTCTGAATAATTGAATGTGAGGATGTAGAAAACGGTGTCAAGGCCGTCGGCGTCTTGCTCCCTGCCACGAGAATAGAGAGAGATATGTCGGAGGATGAGGGAAACGAAGTCCGGAATCCCACCAGCTCCGTCGATGTATTCCTGAAGGTGTTCCAGCGTAAAGTTCGGGAGTCCAGTCTCCCTCGAAACGCAAGTGCCCCGGACGAAAAGCCACAACGTCTGCCACACCTTCGCATAGGAAGGGTCATTGATGCGTGCTGGAAGAAGAATGTTCCATGCCCGTCCAATATAGACACGAAGCCGGGGTGTGTAAGATAATTTGTGCAGCTGGTCGGCGTCGAAACAAACCTCCGATATGATTAGGATTAAGTCAAGAAGGGCAGGTTCTTGATCTGCTGGGTTATCCGTTTCTATAGGATAAACGAGCTGAAACCAAGACCAATAACGCGGCCAGATTTCGAGCAACGCAGGTTTTGGTGATATTTCGCGCATTGCCCCTAGAATGCCGATCGTGATTCTCACCGCGATTGCGCGGGGATGATCACTTCTTTCGAAAGAATGTTGGGGGTGGGTAGGAGGTCGAAGGTTGTGATATACAATGGGCAGGAGGAGAGCTTGATTAACTCTCAGCCGATCTTCCAGCAAAAATGTCATTATTTTGAGCAGGGCTGATGCAGAGCCATGGTACGCGGCCACAGCAAAATTCTGCGAGTCCTTGAAAGATATGAATGGACCCTTGGAAAAGTCAACTCACATGCAAAGACCGAGGCAGTCTTTCTAGGTTCTGAATCACGAGGGCAGGGTGCATGTCAGGGATCGCAGGGACTCGTTGTGAGGGTAAGAAAAACAAGGAACTTGAAGGAAGGTCTGCGATTCTGTCACATTATTGTGTGTCATGTCACGTCGGCTATTACATCATCCAATCACTCTCTCCCGTATGTACCACGATGACAATGCTGTCCGAGTCGGACACGTGCCCCTGAGAAATCTCAACATCTTCGGCCAAGGCAGACCGACACTCCCTTTGCACAAACTATCACCGCTGTTTCTCGTTGGCAAAGGTTCGGGCTCGAAACCTTTGTGTTGAGTGTACCTGATGCTTCGCAGCTACAGCTTATGCACAGGGAGCACTTCCCATCCCGTTTCCATCGCGAAATCTTCAAGTTTGAGATTGGTTTGAGAGGATCGGAACTTGCTACTAAGGCTTTGCAGAACTTGTATTCAAAAGACTTGCGAAGGGGGCTCGGGCTGAGCGGTTCGTCATGCCTCAATTTTCTGCTCCTCAGTTCTATCTAAGTCCCAGTGATGTGGAAATCTTGGATCAATGTACAGCTATCCGAATATTCGACGCGGAACGGCTGTCTTCGCACACAAAATTGAATGTCAAGCCCGATTCCCATGGAGAGACTCTAATTTCAACCTCAGTGTCCTTCCCCCCGTTCCTCGGCATCGGACATTCGCCACATCTTCGAATTATGGTAATGAGCAACGTTGTCCGAATATTTGTCACTATGGTGGACCTCAGACTAAGATTCCCGTTACCTCGCTATAAATTAGGTCGGCCTCTAAATATCAGCCCTTGACAGCCAAAATGTTTCTCTTGGACTTCTTTCTTAACTTCAATTCTATCCCGCAGGCAGCGTTGCGGAATCTGGCGGTAGATGTTTGGGCTCGTGGTTTGTCTATTCCTGCCCGTGCGTATTTGTTCCGTTATTCGATTCAAATCTCGAAGGTAAAAACAACCATATTAGGTCTTCTTGACAACTTCCCAACAAGAACATGATGGACTGATGCAAGAATGAATAACTATTATAGCTCGAAGCCGACTCGTGGCTGAATTTAAAACTCCTTGATAGGATAAATTCATGGCGCCACTTCGCTCACCCGCTGCTCCTCTTCCAACTCATACCATGGCCCACCTCTTTACCTCCCGAGAGACTCTCATCCCCCTCGACAACACGCTTGGGGTATTCCTCATCGGGCTCATTCTCTCTTCGATGTAAGGCGGCGACAATTTCGAATGGGAGATAAATGTTTTGACCGAGCCAGACTTTTCGGAGTGACCTGCCTCCAGATTTATCTCTACTTCACGAGGTATTCCTCGCGCGATCAAGTAGCCTTGAAATCATTCGTGCGTTCTTTGGTGTCTTTCAAATCCAGGACATGAGCTGACCGTTTTCGGGGTTCGCTTTCAGGTCATACTGCTGCTGTTAATGGATTCCTTACACCTCGCCTTCATATCGCATGCATTCTACCGAATCGTCGTCTCAAATTTTGGAGACTACGCTGCCCTGGGACAACCACCATGGTGAGTGCGCCGTGTTACATAGGAACTTTGAGAATTCAAATCGTTCCGGTTTTTAGGACGCTTTTGGTAGCTTTTGGTATTCTCCCTGACCTTGATAATTCGAATTAATCGGCGTATAAATTTGCTGATAGGTTCAAGTTGTTCTCGGCGGTAAGCCAAATAAAGTATTACATACATATCTACTATTGGAAACTGAGCTTCGGTTCACTGTGCAGTCACTGTGGCGACAATGGTGCAGCTCTTTTACGCGTCGAGAATTTATAGGTTTTCGAAAGGGATTGTTATCCCGGTACTTGCCGTGAGCAACTTCGCTGCCTTCCTGTATCGTTATCAACCACGACTTCCCACTCCCAGGCGATCTGCGCTGTTGTTGGCTTCGGTAGTTACTGTTCGTTTTCGAATCCGCGTAGATCTGCATCCCCTGGGAAAAACTAGCATTTGCCGCACTGTACACACACAAAACGTTTGTGTTCTTTCTCGTTCTACTGGCGCTACTTTCAAAACTAGAAGCTAACCAACGATAATCAGTCTAACCGAACCATTCTCCACGACATCGGCGACGGGCAAAGTGACATATAACAATACGGTAAATATATTCGCTCGCCGACGAGAGTAAAGAACATGCGTTGAAGTTCCCAAGGTATTTTCAGCCACTGGACTTGGATTCATCATGGCGTCCGATATCATCGTCGCCTGTGCAATGCTGTACCACTTGTCCACGAATAGATCTGAGTTCCAGAGGTACGTGCCGTTGATGCAGCGATAAATTTGGACGCTGAAATGCGATGGGTTTCCTTCACACAGCACCAACAAGGCTCTGAATACTCTGATCACTTACTCAGTGAGCAGCGGGGCACTAACAACGGTGTTCGCCATTGGCAATCTGGTAGCGGTACGTATGCTTTACTCCGTCACTCAACGATTTTCAGCGGTTATGTTCTCATTGGAATGTATCAGGAAGCAGTGTCTCCTTCGACTTTGTATGAAGCACCGTGAGCTCAATTCTACCCTCCTCCAGTAAAAACCCCGACCAAAACTCATATGATTCTAATTCAGATTCTTCTTCGTCCTGGTCCGACGTCCGTATATATTCTACACGCGTTCACTAGCTTAATACTCACCCGGGAGTTACGCACAGTGCACTGCTTGAGCTTTATGTCAATGTACGCATCTTTCGCCCTTCCTTGCCATTCAGCATCTAACTGTATCAAATTCACTCATAATCAAAAACACGCTGTTTGATATGACAGCCTCAACTCGCGGGACCACGTTCGAAAACAACTTCATACCGGAGGCCATGCCATGGTCACGATGCCTTCCTCTTACCGTACTACCACGGATACGGAGAGTGGAAATGGAAATGGATTGGCGGAGACAAAGACGAGGGAGAGTCGAGGGATTGTTTTCGCTGAGGCGAGGCAGGGGAGTTTTGATGATTTGGGGTCCAGGCAGTAGTAGTAGTTGGAGTGAGCTGAAAAAATATCAGTGCTCGCTCGGCACACTGTGACTTGTAGCATGTGATTCATTTTGCACCAAATAGAACTCATGATAAACCTTCGTGGGGGCCTGGAGGGAAGTTGCAAATTCGTGGTTCATGATGGGTATTTTTCTTTACAGCGATAGCGGACAGCTAGGATATAAAATTAGGAGAGCAAATGTGAACTGCAGACGTGCCAGACTCGGAGACAATAAGACCCGATCCAATTGAAAGTCATGTTGCCTAAGATTCAACGCAGTCAATGTCTACTGTAGGTGAATCACGCAGAGCGAAACGAGGTTGCATTCCTTTCCATGTTTACCGGCTACAGCCGCGGAAGGGACGCGTTCTTGACACCTATTTGGACGACACGTGCCCATGATGAGTGACAAGATCAATGATGGTAATGGAGATCTCTTTCTCTTCCTACCTCCACCATCTCGCCATGAGTCTCGCATTTCCGGCCGAGATGTGGCTTTACATCTTCTCTTTTGTGTCCGACGCTCGCTCGCTCAGGGCGATAATCCTCTCCTCCCGTCAATTTCATGACCTGGCGCTGCCGGAATTGTTGCACAGCGTGTGCTGGAATTCGGTCGATAAGGCAGAAGCACATCTGGAATTTTTTGAGACGCAAATCAACCGCAGAACGATCCCTACGAAGCTCGCGCTTACGCTGCCGAGCGACAGCTACACCCGTGTGTCTGCTCATTTCTGCGCTAGAATCACCGCTAATTTTCGTAGGACTTGAATCTATCACGGCTATCGTGGACCGGATTACCTGGTTCACCAGTTTGAAATCCCTTTCTTTCGCCAATGTTCACCTTTCCGAGTCGCTTTACGCTGTTCTCGCTCAGATTCCTACCCTCACGGATCTGAGTCTCGATTCGTGTCACCTTGCAGCTCTTCCGACACTATTGCAGAACCCTTCTGCACCGGTCAACTTCAACATCCCAATAACCCATCTCACGGTCCGCGGCCTCTTTCCCCTTGATGCGATCCAGTTTCGCACTCTGTATCGCCAGCTCTTGGCACTACTGCAAAATCTTATCTCGTTAACGCTCAAAGACCATTTCCCCAGCTTCCTGGGACCTCTGCCTACCCTTACCTCACTGTGTCTCTGCGCACCATATGAAGACGCCGTCAGCTTGCTCAACGTTCACTACCTCCCGAGCATCGCCGCTACCCTCCTCCACTTGCGCGTTGATGTTTTGGATGCACCACCGGATCCGAATATGCCCGTCGAGCCCGTTGACATCCTCGAGATCTCGGCGCCCGTACTGCAGTCGTTCATGGGCTCGCTTTACATTGCCAACTGTCTACTCCGCACATCCCACAATATATCTTCGATTACGATTACCACTTTCGTCAAAAGGACACAGGATGCACTCGCGTTCATTGAAGCTGCCAGCGCCGCCCCGATTGAAGATATCGAACTGAGAGTTGAAGACTGGGATGATGAGGTGTTACTTGCGATAACGCATCGTCTTCCTTTGTGCCGCCAGATCAAGCTTTTCTTCCGTTATTCTCAGCCGTCGGATGTGCGTTATGTTTCTTTTTCTATTGGTTTCTCTTCGTTTTCTCGTATGTATGGCCTAACGATTACATGTATCAGGACTTCCTCTTTAACCTCGGAATCCAACACCTCCCGTCCCTCCCCAACCTACACACCCTCCACGTTCACGCCGTTACGCATATCCCGCCGCCGCCCGCACAGCCTTTTGGTTTTGGCCGTCGTCCGGCAGCTACACATACACAAACACAGACGGAGGGAAGGATACCCGCTGTCGATCCGGCGGAGGAGAAATGCGAGGAGTATTTGGCGGTATGGGCGCAGTATAATCCCGCGTTGAGGGGTGTGAAGTTTGTGGAGGGGAGGGAGTGGAGGAGGGAGGGGGAGGGGGGGAGGTGGTTTTCTTGGGGTTTGAAGGATGTGGGTGGGCGTGACGGTGAGGGCGTAGAGCAGCAGGTTGAGGTTGAGGAGTGGGACGAAAGCGAAAATGAAGATGGGAGTTTGGCATGGGAGTTTCAGCTGAATGGGGAGGTGGACATGGAGATGGATAGCGAGGAAACGTAAAGGCAAGCAATGTACAGTTCATAATGTAGTGAGATTGAATTTTTCTTCCCTCTTCAAACCACCGTCAGCGCGCGTCGCCGCCTTTGAATCTACCCTTCTACCCATCCAGCCTATCATCTTCTGAATCGATACCGGCTTTCAATGTTAAATTCTCACCAGCTTTAAGGCGACGCTACGCCCACGAAGGATCGTGGATATGATTATTGGGATTGCGTTACGGAACAGAATTCGGCAGGTTTGGTTCTGGGCTCGGTTGAACGAAATAATGGACCATGAAGTACGGTAAGTCATGACTTGAATTGTCGATACCATTTCAAAACAGAATCAAATTTAAAACAGGTAAAACAAAAAAGCTACAAAACGACAAATATAAAAAGAGCTCGTGTCGGCGTCCTTACTCGCCGGTCCAGCGCCAAATCGAATGGTCCGCCGAGTTGACTCCCCAAACGACTCCATCTGCACCCACACCAATATCCGTAAGACCAACGGGAATCTGGATCCAAGGTGAGCTGGCACTCCCAGTATACCGGAAAATTTCGCCGTTAATCACACCCCAAACGTCAGTGCTCGACCCAACAGAAATGCGCTGCAGCCCGCCTTCAACTTGGGTCCACGAGCTCCCGGTGTATCGCCAAATCCTCGTATCCGCACTCACACCCCAAACTGTCCCATCCGCAGCAACACTAATATCCGTCAACCCGCCTGGGATTTGGATCCAAGGTTGACTGTTGTTACCGGTGTAGCGGAAGATCTCGTTGTTGTTCACTCCCCAGACGTTAGTGCTTGATCCAACAGAGATTCTCTGTAGTCCGCCTTCGATTTGATCCCATGAGACGCCATTGTATCGCCAAATGAGCGTATCTGAGCTGACGCCCCAGACAGTGCCATCGGCGGCAGCGCTGACTTGCGCTAGGCCGCCCGGAATCTGGACCCAGGGAACGCTGTCGTTCCCGGTGTATCGGAAAATCTCGTTGTTGATCACTCCCCAGACATTGAAGCGGGAGCCGACAGAGATTGCGTCTAGTCCACCCTCGATTTGGACGAAAGGAACTGCTTGACGATTGGTGATATCTTTCGCCGGCGTCGCACTAGATAAATTATATGTGTTAGTGTTCTTTAGGATGGTAAATGGGATATACCTGACTAAGTATATCACCCAGAGAAGGAAGGAAAAGAGGCATTGATATTGGTATAGCATCGTCGGCGCAGCGGCTGATTTCTTAAATGATATCTTCTTCAAAATAAATAAACTTTAGACACGGCTCAACTAGGTGAGCCAGGTGCGTACCACGGGGAATGTATTACCAGAATTGCAGGGAGAAGTGTGCCAGAGTCTGAGAGTCATCCGCGCACACTGTCACCTTTTAAAGCGCAGACGCAACACTAATTATGAAAAGCTTTGGTGAAATCTCGACCTGGTACAGTGTTGACCGCCATGACAAGAGAAACCGGAGGCCCATTACGCCGACATTGAGTAAAGGCTCCCTGTCTAGCTTTAAGTAAACTATATTGCAACAAGCACATGAACGATATAATGAAAGATGGAATGGCGCATAACTGTCCAATAATCACAACTTGAACTTCCATCAAACTTCCATTGAATGAGTTATCCGAATTTCCCTTGAACTCACCCCGAAACAAGAAAGTAGTCCAGTACTTTCTGCCTCGCAATCTGCCCAATTCTACCTTCGCTGTCTACAAGTTAACGTCCGAAATCGAAGGTTTCAACCTTCGTCATGTCAATTCGAACATGCCGAAATGCCGAAGGTTCGCCCTCGGCAATCTCCTCCGTGGCTTATTTGATTAGAGTTAGGGTTGGGTCTTTCACTCCATGCACGCAGCACCCGTCGCTTGCTCGTCATCAGCTCAACGAGAAAATGCCACCCAGAATTTTACTCTCCGTCTCGTCATACGCCCACCCGCCATTTTTGTGTACCATAGGTCCATATCGATGAACGCGCCACGGCGATGTTCGGGAACTTCCTGCCGTCCTTCCAAGCTAGTCAGTACTGGGCTGCAGACAAAAATACGGATACAAGATACAGCATTTTCAGTACATAGATATCAGAATATTAACTAGGCTCCCCCAGTACTCAACCTCAATGCAAAATAGTTTATTGCATCACCTTGTCGATGAAACAAGTGTTCTTGAGTCGGTGAACCCCACGCCGCTTCTTCGCTCACTGACCTTCGTATCCGCATTCGGCGCATTCTCGATATCGTCAGTAACAGCAGGGTAGGAAGGGATCGTGACCATCGCATGGTTACCGGCATAAAGCTGCTCTCGGACATGGTCGCGAGAGTTGAGGCTGGGACGGAATGATGAGCGGAACGCGAGACGACAAGATCGGAGCAAGTCTTACATTGACATACAACTGAGAAAGTGGACTGACCATCTTGATGAGTGGGTGAAATTGAGAGGACATGAGAAAGCCTACGTCGGATAAGAATAAAGAAAAATCTAGAAATTCGTTTCACATCTGAACGCGTTTTATAACAAAGTCGGTACTCACGGAACATGGTCCAGGCTAGAGGGCGCAACACTCCCCTGAAACGCAAGGAGTGAAAGATTTTACTTCCGAAACTCAGTTTTGCTTTTCAACAGGTAGTATATCATTGTGCCCGCGATGAGAAGATCCGCGGCAGCGCCGAATCCAAGGCCAATGGCGGACCAAACCTGCATGAAGGTTAATCAAGGTTAATTGAACCATATAGAGCGCGAGATGGGGGATTCAGCGTACGACAAGCCGCTCGGCAAGTTTGAAGAACTTGAACACGAAACTGTTGCGAGGATTCACTACCGAATTTGAATTTTACTTATGATACTTCGCCGATGTACCTTTTGTGCGTGTATATTGCTCCGAACACTAATATCTTGCTGATGAGACGGATGTTTCTGGGACTGAAACACTCACCAAAGCAAGATATTGAACAGGTCCCCTCCAACGCGATGTCAGCTTTCATCGCTGAATCATCGTCGAAACCAACACGGCACTCACTATCATGGCGGGAAGTATGACCGACTTCTTCGAAATAACATAGATTCTCCAGCCATAGAAGAACTGGACCAATGTGCCCAAAAGGACTAAGAGCATTCCATTTCAGCGTCGTTTTCATAATATACAGAGGATCACTTGCTTACTTCCGACGACAGTCTGTATCTCAAATCATAAAATTCAAACCGCACACTCGAGGCCAATCAAATCATATAGCTGACTTACCAGCAAGCTCCTGAAAAACGAAGAAAAAGTCTGAGTTCACCTTCGGCAAGGGAATGAGAATGATGGTCTCACCACGGTGCGATCCCCAGTTGAACGTAATCACCGAAGTTGGTTACGACAACCGAATATAGCGAGTGGGAAACCAGGGCAAGGTGAAAGGCATCCAATGCGAACAGAAACAGCACCTGAAACACTTAACGTCAGCTGTACAATTCGCTTTGGGTATCAAGGAAAGCTCTGACAAAGATTTTCAAAATCCCCCGATCGCGCGAACAATACTTCGTGAAGTAGAGAAATATTTGAAGGCAAGTTACGCCGAAGAGTCTGGAATCACGAAGTGCCGTTGAGAGGGAGAGGCTGATGTGAGACGAGGCTTACACAGAGGAGAGGATGAGACCGATGAGCCAAGTCCCGAGGAAGTTATCCAGAGGGATAAGACTTGCTCGGGCCACGATAGCCATAGGCTGTGGGAGAAGTAGAGGGTCGTCGGGAATTGCGCTGTTAGAAGGACAGTTAATACTACGGAACGATCGGGATCTTTATAAGAATTCGGTTTGCCATATATCTCATTTCATAGAGGCTTACCATCGGAACAGCAGTAATCAGTATCATGATGTCAACGGATCCATCTGCGAGTGCCACTTGCGCGTTGGGTTTCCGCTGTGAGATGCGGAATCACTGCGCTCGATATATAAGTAAAGGTCAGTCGAAACGGTAGGGGGAGCTGATGGAAACTAAAGAACGCACCGTGGAGCTTTGTTCCTAATATTGCGTCGGAAAATGAATCCTTGTTCCATAGGTATTTGAGAACTCATAGAGGGAAGTCCGAGTGTTCCGTTTCCACTTGATGAGGGGACGCCGCCCGAGTCCGTTGGACTGGCTAGCACCCTTGTAGGATGCTTGTCGAATGTAGAGGAAACGCGCGTGCGCATTCAACGCCGCAAAGACCGGCGGCCATAGCTGTAAGTTAAATCTGTCCACTCAAAATCAGTTCTCTAAGACTCTTGCACACCTAATTAAAACCCCTGCGAGAGGATGATTTTGAATTCGTACATGGGGCCCGCAGATAAGGCGACTTTCGCCAGAGGATGGCTTTCCGTTGCCGGACCAAGGCGTCGGAGAAATGAGGGACTGCGTAATAATTGAATCTGACAACGGGCAGTGGCGTCCGCAGACCGTCGGTGGATTCGGAGAGGCACGATGGGAGCGCAATTGAGGCGAAGTCGAATGGCTGAAGCTATAACAGATATCAGACAGAAAACGTCAAAAACATCAGAGCAAATGAGGAGCAGAGAACTCGACGTACATATGGCGTTTGAAGTCGTATTGCGAGAAAGGAGCGAGTTATAATACGCTTGGGAACTCTGAGTGATGCGTCAAGAGGACGGGTAACAATGAATGGGACAAACATACCTTGCGAGGTACCAGCAAATTGTTGTAGTCTCGTCTGCCTTAGATTGGAGAGACTACAGATCATCTGTCAGTGGGGCACCCAAAATTACGGGCATAAATCTGTGGAATGTGCACAGGATCGAGCAGCAAATAGGACGCGGGAATGGGGCCGTTCCGTGACTGTCAGACTGATGTCAAAAAAGGGCCTCAAATGCCCAATACAGCGTACTTGGCGATGGTCTCTCTCGCTCGTCAGCGGAAGTGCAGTATAAGTGAGCAAAAACAAGAGCAAGACTGAGCCGCTTCGCACGTTACAATGGGAAGTCTGTCCGGATTAGAGAGTCGTGAATCGTGGTGGTGATTCGAGGAAACGCGTGAGGTCACATTTGTCACACCGTGACATTCATCCTTTCTCTGAAAAAAAATGAGTTTTGTAATCTACCGGCATTCGAACGATACAGCACTTGAATCGTGTAGTACACGGGAAACGCTACCTACTAGACAACATCGGAGGATCAAACTCGAAGTGAGGCGAGATCACATTTGCGGCATGAGCGAGGGAGGACGTGCGCTCAGCGCAGCGTGGACAAAAGAGATGCCCCGACACATACAGGCGACCTATCCACCCATGGGCTCCATGTACATCGTCGCATGGACGTTTCGCCCCTTCTTCCACCACAGGCTGGCGGCGAAACGTAGAGGAACCGATCTTCGAGGTCACATCCTAGCGCCAGGAGGGTGGACCGGGAGGCGTCATTCACGATCGACGAGGTGAAACGGTTCGGTGAGGCCGAGATGATATCGCTCGATCATTGACGAGGTGGGAGTGGACGAGGATGAGTAAGAGGATCTGGAAGAGGGAGTGGAAGTGAAGGAGGACGGGGGTAGGAGAAGGCGGGCAGTGGAGGATTGGAAGTAGAAGGCCGAGGCAGTATCGCTTGACGGGATGCAACACCGTGAGGCTGAATCGCACCGAGCGGGATGAACCTCTCTCTCTCCTCCTCGCTCCCACCCTCAGCGTCGTCTCTCCTCCGCCTCCACCCGCTTCCAGCGACAGGAAATACACCACCTCCGTATTCACCGCATCCCAGCGTCGGCTTCCTGTTCTCCCGCTCATATGCAGACTCCTCCCTCCTCATTCGTTCCACCCGCACGCCCGAGCACCCAGACCCAGACCACCACCCCCTTCTCCCGCTCCCTTGGCTCCTCCATTCCGTCACCCCCGCAAACGACTTCAGCTTCCGTCTGCGCCTGGGCTTCGACTCCGTCCGCACGCTCGACACGATACCCGCCATACTCACCACCGAGGACACGGCACCCGGCGAGGTAGGCTGGAGGGAGGAGCCCGCCATTCGAAATTCGCATCGTCTTGGTCTGCAGCAGAGGGGTCGTCCGCGAAGGATCGATGGCGGAGGACGTGGGGTCCCTGGGGAGAGAAGAAGAGCTGGTGCTGCTGATGGGTGCTCGCCGAGGGTATCTGTAGGTGGGTGGGCGGAGATGAGGATGGACTGTCCAACCCCATCTTCCCCACACCTCCAGTAAACTCTCCACCGGCGGTGATGTCCCATTCCCCCTTCCATATGCAGTTGGCATACTTCTTCCCTCCTTCACGACCCTCACCTCCTGCACCTTCCCCTTCGCCTCCACCTCCTCACCTCTTCAGCTCCTCCACTATCCCTCCCGCTCCGGTGCCCCCGCAGACTCCGCCGTCATCCCCGCACACGGCTCAGCTTCCGTCCGCGCCTGGGCTTCGACTCCGTCCGCGCGCTCGACACGGCACTCGGCCTCCTCGCCCTCCACACCCCGGCCATCGCTAGCGAATCCTCTGCGTCTTTTCTGTTGAGCAGATGGGCGCGGCGGGGGCGGGGACGTCGTGTGTGGGCGATGATGCGATTGTGGGCGGGGAAGACAAAGATGAGGATGAGGGAGGAGAGAAAATATGGAGGTGAGAAAGGAGAACAAGAGCTGACGATGCCGACGCTGATGGAGGGGAAGTGGAAGTGGGATAGTGCAGCGAGCGTCGATGTCGAATATAGCCAGGTGCGTGGGTGTGGGAGGAGGGGAGGAGATTCGGTCAGTACGTACTCCTACGGCTCTGAAGTAGAGATACCACCCACATCCGTACGCGAGTATCGCGACTCCCTCTTCGCCTCCGTCGTCCTGTCCCAGACTCAAGTAAAGGGGACATGCTCCCCGCCCCCCTCCCCCTCCCTCCCTCCCCACCACCACCAGAGTCCCGAAACGCCGCTACGAAACGGAGTGCAGAGCAGTGTCGACGAGGAAGATCGTCTACTATTGAGTGCAGCGGGGGCAAGCTCCGCGTACTCCTCGTCGTACTCGTACCCAGCGCCCCGGTCAATTAACCGGTGCATGCGTCCGCGCACCATACTCCATGGCCGTTCGACCCCGGATGATGCGTTGCCGTCAGATCGCCGAAGGAGAAACCTTTCACTTTCTGCGATTTTGCGTTTCGGTGGTAGTGATAGGAGCAGATGCGGGAGGGCATGCTCGAGAACGTATCCCGTCGCATCCGCTGGTGGGTGGTCGGCGGCGGGTTGAATGGCATTGGCGTGAGACGGAGAGGGTACAGCCATTGGAGCAAGGAGGAGGTGGTGGTGAATATCGGGCAACGGCGTGATAGAGTAGATGCGGCTGGAGACGCGACAAACGACGTTGACGAATATTGATGACACGGGAGACTGCATCATGAGGAGAAAAGCAGGGAGAACGGCGTTGGAGCGCAAGATTGGGGCAGTGGCGGAGACTCGCATGGCATTGAGGCGCGCTGGGAGGTCGGCTCAAGCATCGAGCGATATTGAATGTGAGAGATGCCCTGTAGGCCTGTGGAAACGAGGCGGTAAGCTTGCAGTGACAAAGGAAGATTAGAAGACGTACGCAGACACGAATCTCAACGCTGCATCGGAACCTAGCTGACGCACAGGACTAGGAGACATTGCAGGGGAGAAGGCAAGTCAGCGCGCCAGCATGACAAGCTTGAGGATGGGCTGGAAAACGATTATGATCGACACTAGGCGCATTCAAAGACGGCGTTCGTACACACGAAATTAGTGCCACAGCTCCACATTGCACATTGAAAATGCGCAGATATCGAGCAAAAAGAATAGCTTGCCACAGACGCCTGCATTGGGTAGATTTCAGTCTCAAAGAAACACTTGTAAGTACTGGGCTCGAGCCGCACCTCGGATGAAAACCGAAGTCTCAATCCCCAAGCTCAAAGCGTCTATCCCGTCCCTTCCAGTCTCAATGCTCCGACGACGACGCTTGACCTGACTCGTCGTGGATCCAGATTACAGAAAAGAAGGCGGATCTTGCGCCCTGCAGGCCTCGTCAACGGCTGATGAAAACCCTAACCCTGGCATTAGGTCGCGCTGCGCCTGGGATCTAACTGAACCATCGAGCGGACGCGACGCTGGGAGAGCCGACGACGACAGTCGGGAGGAAAAGTGAGTCATGGGAATCCATCACCGGCAATCATGATTGCCGAACGGCCGGCTGGCTTCCTACTTTCCTTTGACTTTCCTTCGCGTTCAATTCGCGTTCGACCAACGTTAGACTCTCGTCTAGGTTCCTTTTGGTTTCCTTGCTTCGGGCTGCTGCCAACGTCTACTGTGTTCTGCACGACGTCATCGCTTATTACCTCGATTATTTTGACTTTTCATGGCACCCGATCGCGAGGTCCTCCTGCCGTGTGCAATGACTTTGTAGGTCTGAATTTCTTCAGCAAGTCGCCTTGAAGTCGCCTCAGGTCGGCGGGAACATGCACGACGCGTTGGACCAGACGGTTTTGTTTTGCGCTTCTATAAACCGGATTCCCACCCGTACCTGCCCAAAACAATCACATTCATTGATGAATTTCAGAATCCACATCGTGTATGAACAATCAAGCGGCTAACCCACGAGTCTTGCTATGGCAGCAAACCAAACTGGAACGACGATCAAACTCCATCCTCGACGACGTCGCCATGCTGAATCGCTGGCTCGCGTTCTCCCGAGTTGAAGACGAGCCCTCCCTTCGATACCAGTTGCCCAATTTCCTCCAATGTCTCGGATGCCACGTCCCGCCTCCGCGCCGTGAACCACTCGAGTTTCGCTTTGAACTTTTCACCACTCCCACCGTGACCATCCGCCTCCCGCCGCGAAGCTAACATATCCACAAAAGACGCGTCGCTGAAATCAAGAACGGAGCAGAGATAAATCGATCGAAGCTTGGGGAGGGCGGAGGCGGAGAGGTTCGACTCGGACGCGCCGGGAGCAACGATGATGAGCGCCTGCAGAAATTTGTCCGTGATGGTGACGGTGGCCTGCCAGTGCGCGTCGTCCGGAGGGATGTACATGTATTCTGTCACATCCAACACCTCCAACTGGTCGAGGGCGCGAAGACACCGCAGCAAATCTACATCCGTCACGATGACCTCGATGCGAAGGTATGTGAGGTGCGTGTCAAAGCCCGAGCGCTCGGCCATGGCCACGAAATCGCCGGCAGACCACACCGGGGGAGTTGCATCGTCGGCCGGGTAGAGGCGGAGTGAGTCGAGGGAGGGAAGGGTGATGGATTGGAATAACTGTCCAGTAACGTCGCTGTCCTCGGTAGACAGTTCGATATAAAGCGCCTTTACAGGCGAGGCTACGTGCTGCAGATCCCAGGCCTCGTGACCAGGGTCCTCCCGGAAATCAAGATACAAAGTGCATTCATGCACGTTGGTTGCCAGGCGAAGAACAGAGAGAGCGGAATACGCGGCATTGGTGGTGGTGGTGGCTCCGAGGGAGTCGTACGTGATATTCTTCAACTGCGCCCACGGTAGCATAGGGATCTCTTCAATGTTACCAGAGAAGGTGAGCTCTGTCAGGCGTGGTGCTTTGCGAAAGGTTCCGACATGGTCCCACGCATCTACATCAAAGTCAAGCGATACAAGTTGGTCCAAACTCGCCGAAGCCGGCCACGGAGGGGGACGATTTGAGGAAAAGTAGACCTTCTTCCATCTGCGAATGTGGCGGAGAAGCAACCCGCAAATCGAGAGGGGAATAATACCGGATGTCACGCAGGCGTTGAGGTTCAACGGATAATCTTTTCCTCGCATCAAGGAAAAGTTCAGTGCGCCGAGGGCAGTATTAACTCGATTGTTGGAGCGATACCAGAGCTCCGATTCCATGTCAACCGTTATTGTAGACCACAACTTCGGTGTCTCCATCGCGATACGATACCAATGCGAACAGACCTGTTGGGATGTGAGGTCAACAGATCAGAAAATAGAGAGGCGTCGATGCAGAACTTACGTGCGCCAGGTTCAGAAGATAAGCATGAGAAATACGACCCATTTCTTCTTCCATGGAAGCCGTATGGGAAATCTCGTAGAGAGAAGCGGGGAAACACAGCTCGAAAATATCCACGATCAGCTCGTTAGGAAGTTTGCGAATTGGAGACAGTATGCTGCGGCAGTATGCAGCATATGAAGCCAGTGCCTTGCGTTCCCGAGTGAGTCGAGAGATATGCAATGTGTTTCGTTGATGTTCCTCGGAGTGAAGCTTCCTGATCTCTGCATCGTAGCGCTCGAGCTCTGCTGGGGTGGTCGATACGATGATTTGCAAGTGAGGCATCCCGGAATCGGATGGCAGACCGCCGGTCCGGGCAAGTGCCTTGATGTTGTCCTGGTCGGACGCCGTTGGAAGGAAGGCAGAGGTGAAGCCAACCGCAAGGAAGCCTCCGTCCGCCATGCGAGTCAGAAGTGAGAAACACGAGTCCGTGTCAACACGGACAAACAACCTTAAGTGGCCCGAAAAGGAAATTTTGCAACGTCAAAGCGCCAGTTTGGCTGAGCTACCAAAGGAAGGCTGCTGCAACGAGAGAGGTAGGCATGGACAGCGTGTTTTGGTATACTACTATAGTCTCCATCTACCTTGCCCCAAATTGAGCCGAAGATGTATGTACTCGAATAATTTTACAGTCTGAAGAATTAGAAGTAATAGACCGTTCTGAGGTGGCATCGTTATGGTGAGTGACTTCGGAGCGTCAGACTGACGGGATGAGCCTCTCTTTTCCTCCCCGCTACCACAACCACTACCACCCTCAGCATCGCCCTCTCCCCCGCCTCCACCCACTTCCTGTATCCCACCCAACCGCCCCCGCCCCTGCCGCAGACAGCACCAACGACGGGAGCATCATCTCCCTTACCATCAACAGGAAAGACACCAACCGCGTCTTGCTGCATCCCAGCGTCGGCTTCCCATTCCTCCACCTCCTTTCTCCCTCCTTCCACCACCACCCAATGACCCATAGAACCATCCCCATCGTCACCCTCCCTCCCTCTCCGTTGCCCCCGCAGACTCCGCAGCTGCCTCAGCCTCCATCTGAGCCTGGGCTTTGGCTTCAGCGCCGCGGCCGCGCTATGCGAATCGGATTCGGAATCCTCTGCGTCTTGAGTCTTCAGCAGATGCTTCGTCGTCGGTGGGAGTGACCGGGGCGCGGTGCGTCGTGTGTGGGCGATGGCGGGATCGTGGGCGAGGCTAGGATCGTGGGCGGGAAAACATAGGCAAGACAAGGATGAGGATAAGAAGGAGAAAACGAGAATAAGAACTTGGAAAGCTGACGCCGATGCTGATGCTGGTAGTAGGGGTGGGAAACGGGGTAGTGTATCGATGTCGATATCGAGGGTACGTGTAGGTACTAAGTAGCTGCGTTTGAAATTGGGAGGTGGATGTGTGTGTACGGTCGTCTGAAGGGAGGGGAGGGGAGGAGATTCGGGATGAAACTAGGCTTGTACGATGACGCAATTAGAGATGTAGGTATGAGACGGAGAAGGTGATCACACACCGAGCGCGGCGCCTTCCGTTTAGGCGTACATCCACCCGTCAAACCAGCAGGGCCGGAGGGTAAAAGAAAGCAAGCAGATCAAGGTGAGGTTAATAATTCACGAAGAACGGCGGTTTCAGCCTCGACATCGCGCGTCGAAGATTGGGACTGCAGATGAAAATAAGAATGCCGTAGAAACAGATGCGAAAGTCAGCGACCTCACATTCAGGCGACGATGGGACCGTTTTTCGATGGCCTAAAAGAATAGGTAGTCAATACGGCAGGGGAAAAGAGCTGTTGTCAGAAAACCGACGCCTGACCTTGGAAATTTCATTGAAACGATCCTCGAGTCGAAAATGCCTTGCTGATTCCATTCGAATCAGGAAATGCGGCAATGATGAGCGGGTTTACTGCGATGCAGTTGTATGCGACGATCCAGCAAGTCTTGGGGTTAATCTTCAGCGTAGAAGCTGACACCAGTGACTATCGACGAATTTCGAAGGGTTTGTCCAGAAGAATCGGGCCAGTCAGCATGGGGAGATGTAGACCTGACGACAGCTGCACACCAGAGGCCGAGATCGACATCCCCTTCAAGTTCGTGGCTCGTGGCCGTTATCGCGGCTGACCCCTTTGACGACGGCGAAAATTTGAGTTGTGTTGACAGGCGAGCGGCAGGCAAGCCAAGGAGGTTGCGAGTGATTCGGAGGACGTCGAAGAGGCTCGATTAGGTGTAGTCACTAGTGTTTGTGCGTCAACGACGGCGTCGTCGTCGAGCGGGAGAAAGAGGTGGCGCTGCACGTGCTCCTGAGAATATTCGCTTTCGGCCGATGTCCCCGACTGTTCCTTCACACGAACCACCGCCTCCAGTTTCTAGTTCACCCGCGTACAGGTCAAATTCTAGCCCTTGACCCCGGAATTTTGCGGGGCTGATCCTCTGTTTTGTCTCAAAATTGAGCTCCTGGGTCGTCAAGCTGACTTCAGCAATCGAGAGTGCCAGTGAATGTGATTGGAATGCGAGACGTTCGAGGTAGGTAAACCGTAACTGCCGTACATGTAAGGTTCAAGTTCTGGCGTTTAAGTACACTCGATTCAAAATTCTATTCTTCTTATCTTCCGCAGCTTGCTCGCATCATGCTTGAACCGTCGCGCTCGCCGCTGTATTGGTTTACACTCGCGTAGATCATGAGTATTAAGAGTGGTTTCCCAGCTCTATCCGCACCGGCTGAACAGTGGATTTCTGTGCTCAATTCCTTCTTGTCAACGGAGCTACGCAGAGTAAACTCACTCTCATCGCGAATAGTTCCAATCATCCGCCGATTTTCACGGTACATTTTCCGGGCAGCGGGATCAAAATCAGTCGGGTTCGTGTCCCATTCGTATCGTTAGTGAATATATTCTGAATCTTATTATGTTCATCTTCGTACCATCCGCTAATATCATTTGTATTATCTAGCGGCCTCTGCGTGCTGGTGCCTTTGCTTTCCGGCGGCCGCATTCTGGTATATAGCGGCCGCTTTCGTCCTGGAACCACTTACCTGTTGCGGCCGCACATTTTTGGTGGCAGACATCTACTGTACAATAATGTGGCGCGCACGTTTGTATTCTTAGAGTTATAAGAAGGTGTGCTGTTTTCTCTCCAACACATCCCCACTCTCATATTTTGCGATCGGTTTGAATAGTGGTAGGGCACCCGATCAATCAACTCAAAGTTATCTGACTCATCTACTTCCTGTCCAGAACACCGCTTCAGAATGCGTTATTCCACTGGATATCTCTTGTACCCGCTCTTCTTGAGCTTGAACTTCGTCAGGTACATCTCCAGGCCGTCTTCTCCCTCGTTCACAGCACTGACATCCTGGCACATCAAGTTCATTCGGATTCCCGCACGCAACACCAGCAGAGAATATCCTCAAGCGCCAAGCAACATGGAATCGAATCCCCGGGGGACTCCAGTTCATCACCGATGGCTCCGAGGCCAGCACTGTCGTGTGGGGACTCGTCGACTCAAAGATCTATCGCTACACCGGCCCCTTCAGCAACCCCAATGGCAGCCCCTGGCTCCAAATCCCCGGCGCCCTATCCCAAATCAGCGCAGGCGCAGGCAGCAGCATCTGGGGACTCACCTCCGATTCAGACACGCTTATCTGGCGCTACACCGGCGACAACTCGGCTTCGCCCTGGGCCCCAGTCAGTGGCGCCCTTGACAGCATCTCCGTCGGGCGCGCCGACAACGTCTGGGGCGTCTTCGAGGGTGGAATATGGCGCTGCACCAACGGCGGCAGCGGTGCCGCCCCTTGGGTTCAGATCCCCGGGCCCACCGGTGTCAATCTATCGCAGGTGAGCGTCGCTGCAGACGCCACCGTGTGGGGGTGTCAGCGCCGACCAGCGCATCTGGCGCTACACCGGCACCGGCAGCTCGCCGTGGGCTTCGGTTAGCGGTGGATTGGACCTCATATCGGTGGGGTCGAGCACGAATGTCTGGGGACTGTTCAGAGGCGGGATATGGCGTTATACTGGTGGACCTGACGGGAGTAACCCTTGGATTCCGATTGCCGGACCCGCGAGTGGCGGACTGACGGACCTTGGTGTCGGCTCGGATGGCTCAGTCTGGGGAGTGAACTCGACAGATCAGTCGATTTGGCAGTGGACTGGCAACTAGCATCCTGTGGAGATGATTGACAGAAGTATTTGGCTCTCTGAACCGGCTGCAGTATTCAAATTTCACTTTTCTTACTTGTCTGTTTCCAGTTTCCCGTCTTGTACCTGCGTTCGTCGAGTATTAGTTTCTGTCGTCATTTCACAAGATGAAGTCGTGGCTTACTAGACTTTAACCATTAAGTAAGTCGCAACGCATCAGAGGCCCACTAAAAAACCGATGAAACTGGCCGAGCGTTCAAAAAACCGGTTTATAAACACTGGTTTATAAACCGGTTTACAAACTGGATCAAAAAACAATGCCCTATCAGAGGGCATTCAATGTTGATTTCAATGCAACCAAGAATTTTGAATCCGGAGCCGGCGGCGAGGAATCTTGAAACTGACTTGAAGCTTGAGGAAAGCAAGCCTGAGCTTCGCATGGGCTTCGCACTGGCAACGAGTCGGCGAGAAAGTTAAGTAACGGTTCCATATCGAGCGGAGTTAACCGAGCGGCTACTAGTACTCATTGGTTACTCATTGTCTTCGTTCAATTTCGGTCAAGTGAAGCAGCGACGAGCGTTGTTTGAGCGTTGTCGTCACCGTCGTCGTCAACATTCGAGAACAAGAGTGTCACGTCACTTCGTCACACATCAAATCACACTTGGTCTCGACCCTCATCTGATCATCTCCCGCGCAACCTCCCGCTCAACCTACTGTGTTCTCCGGCCAGACATACCTCGTGATGAATGATATATGGACTCGTGATGCTTACTTAGACGCTATCGACGTCCAACTTCCAGTTTTGCTAGATCTTGTAACCAACTTGCAACTCGACTTTGACTCGACTCGAATGTGAATTGTGGACCAAGTTGAGCTTAATCTCGACTTGACTCCTGAGGACGCGATGTACTGAAAGATACTCTCCTGCTTTCGGCTCCCGAAAGTCCTCAAACTCTTACAAATTTCTATATCTTCGCTGTTCGGAACGAATATTCTATATCGCCGATCGGTCACTTGGCATCCAACACGAAAAGATTCTGAGATCAGTGCTTTATCCACCATCCCCCAAAAAAACCTATTCAATCAGATTGAACTACTCGTTTCCAACCGTCAATTCCCTCCCTTCGCCTTAATCCGCGCCGAAATCTGCGCCGCCGTGAACAAACTCCTCAAACTCGGCGCATCACTCCCCAACGCCAACATATCCTTCGCCGCCGCCCCACTCACCCCCGCCACCTTCAACGCATACGCCAGCGTCCATTCCGGCGCGGACGGGTGCGGTTTCGCGCGGGGGTAGTTGATGACCATGTACGCTTTGTCCAGCTCGGAGAGGACGTTGTTCGGTTTGATTTCGATGCGCTCTTTGTCCATCGCGGCGGGCATGAAGTACCTGGGTTTGGAAGGTGAGTAAGAAATTCTCAACTTATGACTATGTGAAGAGGGAAGGAACTGACATCATAATAGATTTCATATCCAGCGCGCTATAATTCGAGACGTCGTTCGTATCGTACACGTCGATGATCTGGGACTTTATCATAGCTTTGTTCCATCCCTGAGTCATGGCGTAGTACGCATAGACGGCGTTTTCGTCCAGGTGAAGCGTCCCGCCGCGCGCAGGGCTTTGATGTCTGGAATTCATTTTTAAGTAAGTAATTTCTCTCGCTAAGAATGAATGAATATTTGAGAGATGAATGCTCAAGACGTACTCGTGAAGCAAACCCAAGACGTGGCTATAATCAATAAGTGAGAGCTTGCGGAATTTATTTCAGCGGACCAACGCTCACCCGAACTCATGTAGAATCACCGCTCGGTCGTCAGCAGTAATGTTCGTGTCGTTACTGATCCATCCCAGGTTCATCGTTGTGTCGTAGCTAGGTAAGTTGCGATTCAGAGTTCCCACTGAAATTCCGTGCAATTAATTGAAGTGCGAGGTAAAATAAATAGTCACCCCAGCTCCAAGATCCCGAACTAGCGTCAAATGCTATGCGAATCGTGCCCCCCTGGTCTACCCTCTGGAAGTTCAAATTCGCGTACGGAAGCCTGTGTGCACAGCAGAAGCAAAATCAATCCTGACGCTGATCAAATTCAAAGAAAGATTTTCGGACCACTCGAGGACGACCTTATCCACCTTCGCCTGCTGATTCGCAGTTCCCCCGAGGAAGGAATACGTTACGGTCTGCGAATCACCTCAGCGATACTTCCAATCAAACTAAAATGTTGCGTTGCACACATACCGACCCAGCATCCCAGAGTTGATCCAATCTTGTAACCACGGCATGCGACGCCGACGTGGCTGCAGTCGAATTTTTCTGACTCTGCTGCAACAACGCAGTGGAAGGAGCAAGCCCGCAGGTTTTCCATTGCGCGATGAATGACATCTTCGGAGGCAAAGCAGGGAAGCGATTCGGAAAGCAAGCAAGCAAGAAAGTAGGTGTCGATGATGATTCGGAGCACTATGTATTCAAGGACTGACGGAATTTTGTACCACCCGCGCACGATTGTAGATGTCACGCAAAAGTAGGACTCGGACGCGGCGAACGAAGCCGCTAATTCGCCTAACGAAACAATTGAGTGTACCATGCGTGTTGAAGTTAGGCGTTCCTGGACTTAGAACTGACAGGCGTTATGTTCGCACCGGAGATTGATTTGATTCTGTTGTACCTGTAGCACGAAATTGATGCTCGTCGTCGTCGCGTATTTCGGCTCTAGCGACATCGGGGAAAAAATGCGCTTCGGTTGAAAGCGGCCATAAGTGGCCTCCACACATGATATTGCAGGTCTTATTACGCTCAAGCCCCGTTACCCTCGTTCGTTCCCAATATTTAGGTTCGTTCCCAATAGTATGCGTTGAGCTAGTGTTTGAATCAGGTGAACGGTGTTGAATTCCTACTATGTAAGTTAATTCTGTACCTGTTTTACCTCACACATCCATGGAATGAGTTCTATACTCAATCTATACTATCAAGTTGACCGGTTGCGGCCGCAATGGATCGACGTCCGCCATGTGAACTAGCGAACTACGACAGAAATGTCCGAACAGCCAAAAATTCCCACGCTTTTTGAGATTGCAGAAATCGCGTTTTCAGAGTTGCGGGCAGTTTCGGAAATTTTCACCTCCCAAAATCTGGGAGAAATTGTCCGAACCGGGGATCCAGGGTATAGCCGCATTTTCAGAGGTCCTACTACGACCTTGTCGGAAATTCAACTCCGCGCGACTCGGCAGGGTTAGGGTTAGGGTTAGGGTTAGGGTTAGGGTTAGGGTTAGGGTTAGGGTTAGGGTTACGGGTTAGGGTTAGGGTTAGGGTTAGGGTTAGGGTTTAGGGTTAGGGTTAGGGTTAGGTTAGGGTTAGGGTTAGGGGTTAGGGTTAGGGGTTAGGGTTAGGGTTAGGGTTAGGGTTAGGGTTAGGGTTAGGGT
>JAWWNJ010000266.1:0-141046 GCA_037176885.1 Favolaschia claudopus
ACTAGACAGCGTTGGTGAACTCAGGCAGCAACGTAGAGGCATATATAAAGATATTGTCTACTCGTTTGTCTTAATAGAAATTGTGTTGAAGTTCAGTTCAAGTGTGAATCTAAGCATCGTTTCGAGAGTGTTCACCCGCGGAGGCTTTGCTTTCGAGTAGCTTTGTCGTGGCCTTAGTGTGTAAGGAACTGCCTGCCTCTACTGCCCGCGGACTGCCTATCTCATTGTGAAGATACGTGTGCTCGAGAGTGAACTAGTATCTCCCTGAGTCTGAGGAAGAGTGGAACTGTCCATCTGCTGAAGCATTGCGTTGGAACTGCTGGCGCATAACCGGAAGAGATCTGATTAGTCCTCGTCTGAAAGGCTTGTGCTATATAAAGGAGTGTCAAAGGTTCCTGGAATTTGGAGGTTCAGGTCTATAGCGTAACTGGCGCTATAAGAATTGTGCATTCTGCCGCGGAAACTGTCTGTGGCCATTGTTTCAATCTCGCCCTGATATTCAACTTCGTTGGGTATCTTGTATCCTACTGTTTTATAGTTCCTATTTTTAGGAAAGGTCCGCGGACGGAATCACTTCCATCTACGGTGTGTGAGAGCGTGTTTTGTGCAAGGTCCTTACTTGCAAGTCGACTTATATCCTCGTCACTGTGACATCTGGATTTCGGATCGAACCCCACGAACTCTTCGAGAGACATTTGAGTGTATCTTGTGGAGATATTTGTGTTGTAGTGTTGTGTGTGTTGTTGATTGTGTTATATATATATTTTGGTGGTAGATTCTCTGCTGCGCTATATTTAGCACTCCAGTTGATATATTCAAGTGTCAGCGTTACACCGTTCACCCAGACCGGATGAAGACAGTAGAGGACGTGACTGCAGCATTGGACGAAACCGAGGAATGGATGATGGAGTGGGGTTCTATGACGGTTTTTATCAGACAAAAATACAATGCCATCCAATGACATTTTCATTGACATTGATGTTTTCGATGTAAATCAGTGCAATTTGATGCATCCAGATGCAATGCATTGCAAATGGTGTAGTTCAGTGATAGAGCCAATGTGATTCGGTGCAATCTAGTGAGATAGGCCTTTGGTCAAGCTTCACTGCATTGCATTGATTTTTACCATTCAAAAAGTGCATTGAGGTTGCATCAACCCCCACCGGCAGCCGGCACAGCATCAAACATTGATTTCCGTTGTTGTTCTCCCCCAATGAGGCTCTTCTGAACTTTCAGACGCAATTCAGACGGCACGAAGATATCTTTCGTTAGAGTCGGCACAGACCTATTCGGAGTCTATTCAGTATTCTTGATAAAGTGCTATGCACAGACGTAGTACTTACCTATCTTCACTCCAAAGAGTGGGCTCTGGAGGATGGATGATGTTTTAAATTGAACTTGGCTTTCGGTGACTCTCGAGGCATACTTTCTATATATTCAAGGCAGCCTGGCTGCAGGAGGAATATATCTGAATGTTCTCAGACGCCTGACAAGGTTTAATGGCAAATTATCTGGTACCGATGATCAAATAGTACTTACTCAATTGCAACTGGTCATAATAGCTTGCCTCTGTATAGCTAGGGGATGCAGAATTTCATAGCTGTATGTAGGGAATGATATTAACAATCGTAAATAGGCTGAGGGATTGAATGAGAAAGCTAGAAGTCCATCAGAAATGTGCAGGACTGGTCAGTGCAGCATTGCTGGTGTGTTCCACCTCAAAATCTGAGAATGCTGGTAGGTTTCCCAACATTCTGGGTGGATTTCCACCTGGAAACCTCCCACATAACACCAAGCAAACACCAAGGGTGTTATATGCAAATACGCCCTACCATATATTTAACTGGTATAATGGGCAATTTTGAATGCTCGCATCTCCTCCTGAATCTCTTACCTGACTCCACTAAACCTTCCATTGACAATTAGGTGAAGATACATAAGAAAAAATTATGACGGATGCGAAACATAACTCAAAGAACACCAAAAGAATGTTGGTCTCATCAATGACATCATATTTCCGGCGCCTAATCGTGACAAAGGGATCAAGTAAACGGCAAGTAATGTAAGGCTCCAGGAGCGCTTACGAGGGTTACTGTCTAACGGAATCCCTGGCGGGAGTGGAAAAGCCTTATAATGTGGTAAGACCCTTGTTTGAACGGTCTAGCTCGCAGAAAACTACAAGGAGACAAATTCTCAAGCTCTCAGACGTAGTTCTCTTCAGTCTCCCGAATACTCAAGAGGATTGGAGCCAACTGAGAGGGCGATCTGTAAAGATCAGTGGAAATAGTCGTATAATCAGAGAAATATAGCTCGCGCCTAGAGCCTCAAATAGAGCCTAGGCAAGGCCAAAATATGTCCAGCCGACACCCGTGCCTCTCACAGAGCTTCGGAGTTACTCAACGAAAGCTGAGGAGGCTAAATGGGTGATTTGGTAGAAGTAAAGATGATAATAATCATGTGATCTGAGTACATGTGACTTGTAGCTAAACGAGTAAGAAAAGTACGTATATGATACCTTACAGAGCCCCCCACTCTTGAGCTGCAAGGAAAAGAACATGTGCGAAGGGAGGGAATGGCGGGAGAAAAAACGAGAGGAAAAATTTTGCCCTGCACTGCACCTTCGAGATATCTCCATTCCAACTCCATGAGCTGCTCCGCATCCACTTCGCCTCCATCTCCGATGTCCCTCAGATTCCGCTCCAGGCCCTGGTCACTGCGCAACCAGTACCATACCACACCACGACCATCTTAAGTCGCCATGCTCCCATCCATACCTATCCTACCCTAGTGCCCCCCACGAAAGTAGCCGATTGTAGGGATCGACCGAGATCGGATGCTTTCGGAACCCACCACAAATAAATCAGCCCCCCAGTCTGAACGTATGGTGTGGGCTGCGGTGGGTGAATGAATGAATGAGGCTGGGTGTTAGGGACATGAATTATATAATACTGATTACACATACTCCGCATGTATTGGGGATCAGCCAGCGTGGGAAAAGGGACTTTCTTTTCACCTACGTTGACTGACCCAGACTATTTCGATATAGTATTTGGTTCGGTTCATTCGGGTGAACGTCTAAGTCTACACCCTCTACATCTTTTTGAACCTCAAAGCTCCTACTGGAGCGCTATATTCAAAATTCTTCCAATACTACACGTACTTTGAAGAAACAACGGGATTCTACAATGGCGACCTGTCACGTCCCGTGCCCCTTACGGCACTCCGAACCTCCGACTCCGAACTCCGGCCCCACGTCAAACACTGACCGGACACGGACTTGCCTTCGGACTCCGGGTTTTACGCAATGAAGGTCTTCTGAGCGTTTTCCCGTATAACCGTCTTGGCATTCTTATTGTCTCTTGCCTCATGTATGTTCCTATGACTTATGCATCACCGACATCCATCCTCCGTTATTGTCTTCGCTTAACACTTACCATTTCCGTCCGGACTCCTTATTGTTCTTATTGTTCTCCACCGGACTTACTCCGGACTTTCTACTTAGTATAGATACTTCTGTATTCCGTCTATGTACTTTAGTCTGAATATCGACTAAGTCTGTCTCTATCTTTGTTTGACTCCGTCCGAACTCCGCTCCGACTCCGCTCCGCAAATTGGGCCTTGGGCGTTCGGAAGGGCGCAGAGCACGAGCTGAAGCCAAGCCCACTCCGACACCTCGGACTCCGATCTCCGATCTCCGACCTCCGGTTCCGATCCGCGGACTTTGCCCTTTGAGTCCGTACACGGTACTTGACACGACCACACCAAGTAGCCCCCACCGAGATCCCACTACCGCTGGATCTTCCCAATTCGCTACAGCGAGTCTGGAGCCTCAGACCGACGAGCAAGGCCCTGCGGCGGGGCCAGCGCCACCACATCATCAATTGGACCACGACTAAGAGTTACGATGGGCGCCATGGCCTCCCTGTCTTAGTCGACCCGTTAACGGGCACACGGTACGAGGTATCTGACGATGAGGCTGTACCCGACATCCAAGCCCCTTCGCCTACTCGCCCCGGCGGTACCCACAGTAGATACAGAGGGGACGGGCGGGCCCACCCCTTCGTCCCCTTCTAGTCTCACGCGAGAGGACGCAGACAACGCTCCTCTCACCCCTGAGGTGCTCCTGGCCTCGTTAATCGCGGATGTAAGCACCTCCCCGCTAAGTGAGCCCCAACTGTCCCGCTTTAGTACGCTCCGGGGGATCATGTCCCTGAGCCGGGACCCCCCTACTCACTACGACTGGGCTAGTCGCAGGTCAGCGCGACCATGTACGCGGGCTGGCTCGAAGCCTCAGACAACTGCGTAACGACGTGGCTGAGCGCTTTGTAGAGCTCAGTGAAGAGATCACTACCGCCAACCAACGAATGGAAGTGACTCTCAGCAACAACTTGAGAGTTCTTCGCGCAACGGGAGCCACCGACGCACAGTTAGCGCACTTAGTCATAGCCGTACAGGCAGGCCGGGACCAACCACTGGAGCGTGTCAATCTGGATGCCCAGCTCCATGAACCCCCAGCCCAGGCCGTCCAGCTGGAGGAATTGAGGCCTGCAGTGGACAGAGCTCTCCCCCCCTCGTAGGGAAGGAGAATCTCATGAAGATTTCCTGACGCGAGGTAACGCCTCACTGGGACATCGAGTGCGAGCTGCTAGTTCTTTCGCTAACTCCGCACCTACCGATACACCGGGGCCTCGTACGAACGCTCCGCGAGTAACGCGTTTCGTTGACGAACGCTCCCCAACTCCGGCCGTGAGTCGCGACACCCCACCGCACATGCAGCGGAGCACTGTGGGTGTGGGATGCGGGACGGTTAACCCAATTGGGTATAACCAGTCCATCTCTGGCGTACTCACTGAACGTGGACGGGACGGGGACACAACCCCAAATGTCTTCGAGCTATTCCTTGAAGAAAAGGCCCAGCAGATTCACATTATGATCAATAGAACTCTGGGCCAAACTATTCGAGCACCTCCGCGCCCGCCCAAGCTCCCCGAGCCTTCCAAGTATAAGGGAGAAGACGACGACACCACCTTTATGACGTGGCTGAGTCGCCTGTGCACTTGGCTTCAGGGTAGTGGACTAGGCGGCCCGGACTATGAGGACAGTAGGATAGTGTACCTCAAGACCTCACTAGAATCGCATGCGATTGAATGGTTTGACACTGAAGTCGAGCCGCTGACGAGGCCCAGTGAAATTGATCATAATTTTGAGGCCATCGTGTGCGCCATGCACCGACGATTTGTAACGACGGCAACGGCGACTCGCGCCACTAGAGAATATGAAGCCGTGCGGTATGACGAGAGCAAAGGAGTTGAGTTCCTTGCTAGCGAACTCAAACGCACCGCACTTAGAATGCGTGAACCCCCTGCGGATATCACGCTAAGGCAACGGTTCATGCGTCTTCTACCCGCTGGCGTCCACAACGAGCTCATCCGACGTGGGTTGTATACCGAGTATGTCGAATGGGATAGGTGGAAGAATCATGCTCGCATGTGGATCGAGGGCCAAGGAATGATGCGGAGAGACACCCGAGTGCCAGAATCGAGTCGCCCCGCTAGGACGACCACGGCGAGAGCAACGACGAAGAGTGTTGGGAAGAGTACAGCAAGAGGCAGAGTCACACCACGCTCTAACGCCCCAATCGCCGCTCGGGCTGGGGCCACCGCTGTCAACCACTCTTCTTCTCCCACCACCATGTCCAAAGATAAAGTGGGATCCAACCTCAATCCCGCCGCTTCACGATCCAACAAGACATGCTTTGGCTGTGGGCTAATCGGGCACATCGCCAGCGATCCCGTGTGCCCGCGCTACAATGAGTCTGCTTCAACCAGACCGAAAAATAACGCGCAGATACGCGCTCAACGCGTGGTATCGAGCTACTCAGATGATGGTGAAGAGGAGGAGGAATTAGCCTCCGATGAAGATGAGTCGGCCGTTGAAGATGAAGTTGATGGATTGTGGGGGGCGATCAGTACGATGGGGGACGTCCTCCTCGACGATTTCCCTGCTGATCATGATCACCATGAGACCCACGACGACAACGAGCACGTCGTGGAAGAAACTGACCCCCACGAAGCTCCCGACTTGGCTGAGCTAATAGACAGTGCTGCCCCGACCGAAGTACGCGTCGGGGCCATGCAATACTTCGCCATGCGCATCGATAACGACGCGCCGGCTGATCGAGAAGTCATACCTGGAGCTAATGAATACTCCAGTTCACAACCCATGAGGACCGCCATCATGGATACCCTGGTTGCTGTGGTCGGATTTTCTGGGCTGGGACATCCCGAATGGGACCCAGCTCGAGAGGACCAGGAGCGCCTAGATCGCAACGATCACTGGGACTTTGAATGCCACGACCACGACTCGCTCATTCACGCGTTTGAAGTGCAGAGAGGTGTTGGCCCGTATTCCGGAGGAATACGACGCTATAATGCGCCTTGGTGCTGAGGAGAGTGCCAGGGCGGCGTGGGAGGGAGTATTGGCGATTCAGCCGCTAATACTCACTAGCTTTACGAGTGGTGTCCTCCGCACCACCGTCATAGACGTCGAGGCGGAGTCCGCCCGAATTTCAGGGTATTTCTCGGTGCTGCAACAATCAATCACCGACATACAAGCCTTGATCGACAGAAGGGAGGGAGCCTTTAACGACTTAAGACACCTCCCCCCTCTCGTCGACGAAACGAGGTCGAGAGCAGGACGCATACGTCGCCTTGCTACCCTCGCTAGCGCCCGCACCCTTGACGATATGCGTGTTGGGCTTGAATTGCTAGAACACCGCCTGTCGCGTTAGTGAGATACGCGGGGCTATTGAAAACGAGCTTACTCGTCGACAATTTGCCCGAGAAGAGTATAGAGGACGATCCTCACCGCCCTCTAACCCCCCAAGCTACCCTGGGTCGCCCCACGACTCGGACGATACTTTCCCGCTGACGATCGGCTGTCTCTGAGTCAGGTCCGAGTGGCGCACTCCGCACCATCACCGACTCCCTCCTCTGGGTCATCCTTAGAAATCAGGCTGGTTGACCCACCACCGACGAAGACTCACCTCCCCATACCGAGGCCTCATGGACTATGGGGAGCGAGAGCTCTTTTACCATAGACTCCGATGACACCCACATGGCTCACGTAGGAGACGATGGGCTCCCTGGGGATGGTTCGCCATCAGCGCTAAACAGCACCACTCCGGGCGGGCACATACCTGCTCAAGCTATGGACGAGGCCATCCTCCGCTCTTTTAGAATAAATTCTGCATCGTCCTCTGAGTTACTTACAACTATCGTGGACACGAACGGGGATGTGCGCGTTGTGAGCTCGGAATTACCCCGACACCACCGCTATCATCCGCATTCCGCGCCGAACATCGCCACGCTATGACTTTGGCAATAGCCGAACGTGCGGAAGAGCTGCATGTGCCCATCGTGGACGTAGAAGCTTGGGTGACTGCCCAATCCCGACCCGTCGTTGCACACGACGGTAGTATTCTGCGGTCCGTCGACGGCATGCCAGACCAAACCCCAGTACTATTCCCGGGCCTGGTAATCCACCAGGGAATGTCTGCCCTCGACCCCGAGTACGATGACTACGATGCGTGGCCAGGCTTCCGCGTAGGGTTCCTCGGCACTAGGAGTGAGGCTGCGCATGATTCCACCATGGCTCACTTCCCTGCGCCTCCCCTCCGGACTACTCTCACTTGATGGCAGTACGGGTGGAATACTTACATCCGTCAGACGCACCAAGTCCATTCCCCTCAATACTTCTGGGTCAGTAGGTCTAATGACCAACCGACCCGCACCACCAAAAACATCGCCTGTATCTCGGCCATGATCTCAATTGGAGGGACCAAGGCTTACGCATTATTTGACTCGGGCAGCAACACGGACTCTATGACCCCTGAGTTCGCCAAGGCTATAAACGGGGTTCTGATTCCATTGGATGAGCAGGTCACTCTCCAACTTGGATGTGTCGGCAGCCGGTCGAAGATTAACTATGGCACCCGCGTCCCCGTCGACTTTGGAGGAATCAAGGGCCACGTTTACTTTGACCAAGTGAACCTGGACCGATATGACGTTGTCATAGGCACCCCCCTTATGAACAAACACGGTATCGTCCTGGACTTTGGGAAGCGAGAGGTTCGCTTCCCCAAGGGCCCTTCCATCTCCGCGTTATCTAATGTGGAGGAAGCCGCTCTCATCAACGAACGCACCCAACGGGGCTCTTCACGTAGAGCCCGAGCTTGACTTCCAATCACTCCCACGGCCGCTGACCGAAAGCTGCGTGCGTCAGTACTGGAATGCGACGACGGGCAGCATCGCTTCCAGCGAGCTGCCCACATGTACTTTTAACTCAGGATGAATATCACGTATGGGTCCGCGAGAACCGCAATTGTGTGCCTAAGACCACGGTCAACGACTTGCCTGACTATGAGGCAATGAACTACCTTCCCTCTCTCCCCGAATGGTACCGGTTCATCTTAGTGAGCGAGGATGAATTCAAGTCGGGTGAACCCACTTATCGACTTACGCCATATCGAGTGTCGTGCCGAGAATGACCTACCCTGTCACCCGGTAGTCGAAGAGTATCATTTATCTATACCCGAAGCCATGCGGCTTTGACCGGGAGAATATGACCATCCCCGACACTCTAGAAAGCCGAGTGACACTCCTGGGCTACAAGAGCTCGACATTATCCCTCGCCATTCTCAGCAGGGCCTGGAGGCCCGACTTTACTGGGCCTACCAGATGGAAATGAGTCACATACTTGGTCTACGAAGCGCTCGCATAGCGGCTATGGCTGCTGAGGCCCAATCGTCTAACGAGTCGGGCCCTGAGGTTGACCCTGTACATGCTCAAGAACTCCGGGACAAGTGGTTTGCTGAGTACGAAGATATGCTCGGACCGATACCGCTTGAACTCCCCCCGCTACGAGAAATTAATCACGAGATCAACCTCATCGACAACGACGCAAAGTACAACTTCCATTTACCTCGCTGCCCTGAGGCACTGCGACCGGAGCTTCGCAGCAAGATAGAGCGATATACCACCGCTGGGTGGTGGGAAATGAGACCCGTGTCGCAGGCAGCCCCGCTCTTGTGTATCCCAAAGAAGGATAACAAATTGCGAACGGTAGTGGACGCGCGACAGAAAAATGACAATACCATCAAGGACGTTGAAACGCTTGCTATGGGTTTACTGTATAACTTTATTCGTAGAGATAATAAATCCCTTCAAACAAAATCCACACAACTTCAGCTTCGCGTGCGAGTCGGGGTTCCAGTAACGTATCTACTGTGGCAATTTGACTATATTCCTCAATCCAAGGATATATGTTATACAATTCGAGGTGTCTTGACTCGATAAAACTTGCTTTTGAGTTAGCGCGACTCAATCCTATTTGAGCCTTTCGAACTCAGGACTTAGTTTTTCGCAATGTCGGTTGGTTGGGGAGTCTAGGTAATTTATCTGGTTCAAGTTTCCTTTCAATCCGATGGAGTATGGCACTAGACTGTTAAGTCACGCTTAATCCCTTGTACTCGCGTTTCTCTTATCTCAGAATTCCGTTTCACGTGTCTGATTCCCGTTCAAGTTCACTTAGTTCACGCGTTTTAACAAATCTCTGATCAAATCACAAGTCCAATTTACAGATTGAAAACAAAACAGAAAACTAGTTAAGTTCCCTGGGTTGTCCCACTGGATAATATCACTCTTTACTGAACGTGCGGCTGATAGCTTACACGGACAATCAAGGAGGGAGCAATCCACTGGAGCCCAGCTAATAATTTACAGGCTTTATATACTACGCGCGAATAAATATTTACATCTTAATAGGGTATCTACCTACGTGTCCAAGTACGTGTATTGTCCTTATTTAGCAGACGAGGCTGTTAAGTCACGCCTGTGTGTCGTGGTTGCACGCGCGAGTAACGTGTAAGTACACGAGGACTCGCTATCGCATTTATCGCGTCGATCCCTCGTGATGATCACGTGTGCGTGATGGATCCTCTCGATCCTTGACTCGATACCGGCTTCTATCCCTTTCATCGCAGCTAGCCTTTCGAGGATACGAACGTTCCTGTTACGAGCCTCGCCTCGAGGTAAGATCCTTCCGGTCCTTGCCAGAACTTCTAATTCATCCTTGAGTAGAGAAATCTCTTCAAGATCACTGATCCTTCGATGATCCGCTCTTCGGCATCTCCGGCAATCCTTCTGCCGCTACTCGGTTTCCCTCGATTCACCGTTCCGCGACTCGAATTCCCTTGATATTGGTCTAGGCGCGCTGCCTGAAGTACTCCATCCATATATCCCTTGTTCCTTGATGTCCCCTTAGGTCCCAGTTCGATTGACAGAACGGTTAGACCTAGAGGAGGGATTGATACCCTCGACTACTGTGTACGATTTCCCATTTCTGGATAATTATAATTCGTAGACGAGTCTATCTTTCCGTGCATCATTTAGTTAACAGCGCGGGTACGCTTTAACCCTCTGAGTAATATTCCAATAGATGTTCCTGTATTCCTCTTAGTTCAAACACGCGTTATATAATATTAAACATGTTCAAAAATTGAGAAAACACGGGGTGTTTTCATCCCAGGCCTATCAACGGTCACAGAGGGCTTTCGCGATTGGTCGCTTTCGCGCCTCCTCTTAGTTGTAGTGATTGTACAACGTTTTCCCGTATTAGGATCTTTGATGGTGATGGTCTGGGACTCATCCTTATGATTATTAACCTGGCATTCAGTTAGAACCTCGAAAGGCCTTCCCAAAAGTACTTTGTACGCTGGTCCTTTAATGATATGAACCTGCAAGTACACAGTCATGTCTCCAAATTTGAATGGAACATTCCTGGCCAAGCCAACTGCTCTCTCTACAGAATTATTGGCACTCTGCATCCAAACGCGAACATCCGGGTCCCAAGTTAATTTCGACTCTACTGCTTGTTCTAGCGACATAGATACGATGTGGAATCCTGAGTCCAAGACACATTCAACGCGTCCTTGTTTATTAATAGATGGAGACACCGTTCTGAGATCAGCTGAGTCTCTCCCAACAGCCGCGTTTCTATGGTCATAGACCTGCCTAGGCTTCTCATCCAGTTCTAAGGATTCCAGATATTGAAGGTAAGGGTCAGGTATCGCGACTGCCCCCACAGGCATATCCTCCGTGTCAATCGTGGTAACGAAGACTGAAGACACCCCTGGAAGGTCATCCAGATCGAGTGTGTCATACTCCAGTTCATCCTCATCATCATCCTGGAACGGTAAGTCCGAAATCTCTTCTTCGAACATTACTTGCTTCGCTCCAGGGGCCTTGGTCCGTCTAACCTTGGTAAAGTCCCTCCGAAGAGTTTCTCTTACTTCAGGTGACACACCAGCCAATTCCTTGACACCCAGAGTAATTTCCGAGTTCAAAATTTTATTCGCGACAGCCCTTCCAAGGCCATCCTTCTGCACGGGTGCTTTCAATTGGTAGGCCTTCTCCTCTTGAGGATCAGCCCTTACTTCTACAACCTCTGGTTGGTCCGCTTGCCGATTAACCACCGGGTTTACCTTTCGGTAAGGCAGTTCGACACCTATCGTGATTTCTCGCCTCGGTCGTGTTTCAACCCTCTCAGTATTCTGAGAATTATCTGCCTCTCCCCCAGGCTTTGCTCTCCAATCAGGACTGCTGTCCGCGGTGTTTCTAGTATTACGGTCCTCAGGAGGCTTTTCTAAGTTCTTAGTCCGCGACTTCGCCTCCATCCCTGGACTACTTAGAAATTTGGCGGACTGCCACCACCCTGTCTAGCATTATTCCTGGTGGCTGCCACAAACTGCTCCTGGGTTTGCGGATCCGACATGCTGAGACCCCTCATTAATAAGGTGTGAACAACATTATTCACTTCCGCTTGCCCAACGACTGGTTGACCAGTCGCGACAGGTTGCATCTGAGCCATATAAGTGGGATGAACCACTTGTTGTTGCTGTTGAACTAGATTGTATTGCTCAGCTCTTCTGAGTTTTACTTTCAGCGACTTAATTTCGTCGGCTTGAAGTTCCGGGTCATAAGAAGACCCTTCCATCTCGCCGTTGTAATAACTGTCAACTGTATTCCAGTTCTGACTGGCGGACTTATTCTTCCAGTAGTTTTCAACTCTGGTTTTCTGAGTCCCACTTCCCGAAGGAATCCAGCCGCCATCTCCGAGCTTATGCTTTCCTCCTTCGACGGTCAAATATCCCTTTTGGATATGCTCGTCTTTGTAGGGGCATTCGCGAGAGTAGTGACCGGGCTCTTCGCAATAGAAGCAATCTCTTTCGCTTCTCTTCTCTGATCTATCTTGACCAGAGGGCTTTTGGCTAGGCCCTTGGGAGTTGTAAGCGAAGCTCGAGCGATTATAATCGCGATCACGGTCCCTATCACGACTGAAGTGCGGAGGAGGATCTCTCATGAACTGTTGCATAGTTTTCATCATTTCATTGTGCCTCTCTTTGTACGTTCTTTGTGTCAAGACATGCTGGTCCCACAACTGAGCTATGGCGCCTTCCATAGTCTCAAACTTCTCCTCAAAGGGTTCAGATTTTACTAAAATCCTAGGCAGTCCTAAGTTGGTCCCAGGAACCACTTTTGGTTCCTGTTCAATCACAACACTAGGGGACTCATGCTGATTAGCAGCTAGAGTCTCTGCCAATTATATAAGCTCTGGGAGCTTAATGGGATCTTCCTTTCTGGAATCATTCGCAGCTGTCGTGTTTGCTCCAGCCGCGGCCGCTCCTCCAAGATTCGGGAACTGTGCTCTCATCAGGACAGAGTTCGTGATTGCTATCTCGAGCGTGTTTTTGAATCCTACATCCAGAGTCTCTAAGTACTGCTTACACGCAACCTGGTTGGTTAACAACGCTGGCTCGGTATACAACTTTTTGACCTCGGTGTAGTATTCGATTCCAAATCGACGAAGTTCGGTAATCCCTTTATTACGTTTACAGAGCTTCTTAAGATTTTCAACAGTACCGGTGCGGTCCGTATTAATCTCAGGGTAACTCTTATACACTGTCTTCAGGAAATCATCATAAGTCCCTGTAGTGTACTCCGGCAGTGCTCTCCACTGCTCCTTCTTCTTTGCACCAAGGTAATTGGTCAAATGTTCTTTTCACGATTGGTCGGTAGTTATACCAGCCAACTCGAATATTTGCCCAACATGATCTACGAAGGTTTTTAGGTCCTCATAGTCATCCGTGGTGAACTTGGGAGCGTTTGGATCCCAAGCATAAGGAATTTTGAAGCTCGCAACCCTAGGGTTTTGAGCATTTTGCGCATTTGGGTCAGCCATCGCGTTTGACGATGATTGAGAGGAAGGTAAAGTTTGTGAACTTTGTGTAACAGAAGGAGAGTCTGGAGGATTGGTTGTTCCTCGTCAACTTCCTCCTCTATGGTAGGTTGTGTGTTTAGATTCGACAGAGTACTAGTACTCGCGATAGCTTTGCGTTTCCCTTTATAGGCTGCAACCTGTTCCTTGGCTTTGGCTCGAGATTGTGATCTCCCTGCCTCAGTAGGACTACGCTTTTTCTTCCTAGGAAGAGGATCTAAGTCTGATGGTGTGGATAACCGACTAGACCGGCGTTGATACGCGTGGTCAATTTTGCGCGTATTTATCTAGCTTTTGTAGTGACTTGTGGCACAAATACCCATATTAGCTGCATGGCACTAAGGGCTTTACTCGACTATCGATAGGAAGTCAGTACTCCTGTTCATGGTGACTTGAAGGAGGATCAGAGTGAGCTCCGAGCTGCTGGTCGTAACGTTACTGGAGATAATCATAGAGGCCCGCGGCACACGGAGTAACCCAAGGTTTTGGGTGTTGCAAGAGTAACAGATGAAGACTGAGTTGAAGTGCAGTCTGGACTTGTAGTAAAGCAAGACGGAACGTCGGAGGAAGGCCCGCGGAGTATCCAAACGAAAGGTCTATGAGATACATAGACGCCGCGGACCTGCCGAAGACTTACAGACAAGTTGCCGCACCAATATACCTTGAACATAAGGGTGCTGGACGTTGGATCAACGGCAGGGTGATGCCTCAGATCTGGAACAGTGATTGCGGACATCCATCATGTCACGGAGAATACTCCGCGGACTCGGCATGTACATCACGGAAGCACTTTCCTGTATGCCGCTGATGAGATAGTTTGACACTGAAGCATAGGAATGTCTTAGACGGTGATCTGATGGTCTGGAAACAGAACTAGGGATCTAGAAAGGTCTAGACGGAGTGGAGCAACCATATGATTTAGAGGATCTACATGGATGCCGGGGAGACACGTCGGAGCGGAACAGTGATACACATCCGCGGATGACCAAGATAGTGATTCAACCGTGAGATGGTCAGAATAGATGACTTTTCATGGACGGATCGTGACGATTCAGAGCGGCAGACGGCTGCTAGACCTACGAATACCCAATCCCAACTCAATTGTTTCTGTATCTTGACTCAGATTTGTTTACATCATGTATTTTCTTGGCATTAGTATAAAAGACCATGTATTTCTCGTCGTTTGTCTAGTTCATCGCGCGCAGGTCATTGACGGCGTTGGTGTACTCAGGCAGGGACGTAGAGGCATTTAAATTGGAGTTATCTGCTTGCTAGTTCTTGTCTTCATTAGGAACGAATTGTTGAAGTTCAGACAAGTGTGAATTAAGACTTAAGTTTCTAGAAGCGTTCACCCGCGGAAACTTTGGACTGTGGAGTTTTGTCGTGGCATAGCCAACCCAGTAACCTTCCTAGGACTTGGCCCGTTTGAGCATTGCTCGCCCCCATTTACCAGTGTTGTGTTTGACTGGTCCACTTAACCCGCGGACTACTCAGAATCAGTTGAAGTGAAAGTGTGCTTAAGAGTGAACTAGTATCTCCCCAAGTTGAAGAGAGTAGACGATCTATCCGCGGACGCATCGTGTTCAGACTTGCCTGCACGTAACCTGACGGGATACGATTAGTGCCTTGGAGCTTGTGCTATATAAAGGAGTGTCAAACGTACCTGAGAGCTTGGAAGTTCAGGTCTACAGTCGCAGTGGCACTGTAAGAAGTGTGTGTACGAGGCATTTCTAGCAATTGGCTGGTGTCTAATATATTCAATTCGCCCTGACTGTCGGAGTTCCTCCCAGTCTTGTATCCTAAAAACCGATATACCTTGTTCATTGGAAAGTCCGCGGACGGATTTCCTCTAAACTATAGTCAGTAAAGAACTTGTTTTGCGTCAGTTCAGACCAGTAGACGAAGTTGAACTACATCTGGATTTCGGATTGGACCCCACGAACTCAATAGGAAGCACTTGGTGTATCTTGTTGAGACATATATAAGTGTTGGAGTGTTGTGTGTGTGGTTGAGTTGTTTGTGTGTTTTGTAGTGGATTAGTCCATTGCGCACTTTGCATCTCATATCGATATATTCAAGTGCAGCGTTTCATCTGGAGCCCACCGCGAGGGGTCCATTTGTCTCTTGGTTGTTGAAGCAAAACAAGTTGCTATAGTTGGGAGAGTCTAGAAGAAGGACTTTCCGGGAAAAGTTGAACCAGTCAACATTCCGCCCCTCGAAAACGAAAGAGTTCGGGGAAGAGCAAACACCAGCGTAGCCCGTCTCCATTAAATACCGGAGCAGGTTCAAGGAGTTTGCTAGAGCAAGCCAGGGTTGCATTACAAGAACCCGCTCAAGCGTCGACTTCAAGGAGCAGTCTTATACCAGAGACAGTAAATTGGGGATCCTCGGCGTCTGCAGAAAACCCCGTACGACCAAAAACTCCAGTACCGGACGGTCGTATAGTTCATCTCCTGTTCGCAGAAGAAGAAGAGCGAGTTCCGCGGAGGAATTAGACTTGACAGAAGCGTTTCCTTTCCAAGGACAGGCTATCCCTTCGGACGGCGAGCAGTCTGATCATTTGGATCAGAACCTTGAGGCTATTTCGAACTCAGTAGCCAATCAAAACCCCCTACAACAAAACACTATGGCCCAGCATGACGAATTAGATAAGACCAAGATTCCTGACTTGTTTGGGAGACATAACCTGAAGTTTGAAGATGACTCCGGGGATTTGCCCAAGTACTTGTCAGGGATTGAGGATCTGTTTGAAAAGCAGGGGAACATTAGTGATACAGCCAAAAAGTGGCTAGCACAACACTATGCGAACAGTAAGATCCAGAAAGAGTGGACTGCGTTGTCGTCCTATAAAGCTGGAACTTATGAGGATTGGAAGGCGGATGTGATCAATTCGTATCCAGAAGTACGAGCAGTTGAGAAAGGCTCCCGCGCAGGATGGGCCTCCTGGCTTAAAGGCTGGAGGAATCGCCCTGTAAGACTTGGCGAAGAAAATAAGTTGTCGACTTTTATTCGCGAGTTCCGCGGACGCGCAGGAACCATGAACCAAGATAGGGAATGGTTATCTCAGAGAGAGTTGGCGAGAGATTTTCTTGAGGGTATTCACCCTACGTTCAGAGATGATCTCCGCTCAATTATCATAACCAAGTCTCCCACGGAGTTGGGTTCCTACCAGCGTGCTAAAAAGGAGTTTGAGACTGCAAATCCAGGCAAGGTGTTTAAGGCACCACAAACGCACCAGGATGATTTGTACGAGTGGACGGACTTCGAGGATATTTTGACGACTCTCATGAAGAACAACGACTCAATATTCTTTGGAGACACATCCGACGGAAGACGGAAAGCGACAGTGTTGTATGGCGCAGAAGAGGATGAAGGCGAGAAGTTGAAAGCTCGTCTTGATAGACTGGAGAAAGAGACTCAGGCGAGTCAAGAGCGCATCTCCAAGGATGTGAAGGATAATGTCGAACAAGCACTTGCTGGACATCTGGATAAGTTCACCGCGGACCAGAAACAGATTATGTCCAAAATGCATGAGGCTTTGGAGAAAGGCACGTCCAACAATCCGGGGAGGTCTGGCGATAGATCTGATTATAGAAGTCATAACACTGGTGACAAGCGTCCTAGAAGGGATGAGTGTTATTACTGTTGGGAGCTATATCATTATATTGGCAACTGCAAGGAGCGAGCGACGGACCTAGCGGGTGGAATTCTTTCCCTCTCCAAGGATGGAAAACTTCAGACCTTCGATGGGAAAAATATTCCTATTGAACCACGCAATAAAAGTCCGATGACCAAAGCGCGCGACTATTACAGTCACCGAAATAATAGCTTCCTGCATGAGGATCATTTTGCTGTTTTCTTTACGTCGGCTGGTTCTACCGCGGCAGACGCAGAGCAAAGTTCGACTCCGCGGGAATCTCCTGGAAACACGGGAAAGTCCGCGCAGGATGAACAAATTGCTAGGCTCGAAAACAACCTTGGGGAACTTAGGCAACTAATTCTTCAAGGAGGACGGGATTTTACCCGGTGAGGGAGACCCGATCACGGAAGGCTCCTGAGGAACCACAGACGAAAGACCGTGAAGAAAATGATAAAAATACAAAAAAACAGTCAGATGAGCGTTCGAGTGGAAAGAAGTCCAGGAAGCCTGAGATCGAGAATCGAGTTGAAGTTGTAATGGAGAGAAGGAATCCCCCGCGGAGACCTAGAGTTACTGTGGAGGAGGTCAGCGACTCCGAGGACGAGTCAGCGGATAAGAAAAAGGCGACAGAGAAGGAACTTCCCTTCAAAGACGTTAAGCCTCTATCTGACCCCGCGCCTCGACCTGCACTACCCAGGAAACCCAATGATGAGCAACCTGTTAAGCCAGGACCAGTTGAGCGAAAGCCTCGAGCGCCGCGGGACACGCAGCGTAAAGATGCCGCTACGGCAGAAATTGTCAATAGCATTCGTGATACTGTAATTCCGGTGAAGTTGGGAGCTCTCTTGGATAGTAATGACAACCTTCGTCGTACACTAGAAGGCGGTAGCAAGAGGAAAAATAGGAGTCGGTTCTTGAAAACAACTTCAGGCGAGATTATTCCAGCTAGGGTCCAGAATTTTATGGTTCAACGAGTCTCTGAAGAATCTGAGGAGAGCTCCGCGGACGAAGATGAAGGACTAGAAGTGAATGTGCGGGAAGAAGAAACGTCTTGTGTGACGGTTGACGAGTCAGGAGCGACTGTCTCAGTGTTATACTTGACACCTACCCAGAGTTAGTTACCTCCGGGGACGGGGACCTTCCACAAGGAAGTGTGATCTGTGGTGACCCAGTATTGCAGTACTTTGAGTTGTTACCAGCTGGAAAAGAGCCCTAGGAAGGTGAAGGTTCCTTCAGTGCCTTCCGCGGTGAATTCTGGAGGACTCCGGTGTGTTCGCCCAACCATAAACGGAAAATATGTGGAAGCCATTACAGATAGTGGGTCGCAAATTGTGTCCATGAATGCCACTCTTGCAGAAGAGCTTGGTCTGAAATGGGATCCTAAAATCGTTTGTGATATGGTGGCCGCCAACAACCAAACTCAGACAACCATGGGGTTGGCGAAAAATGTACCGTTCAATTTCAATGGGATTGTGATGTACCTTCAGGTGCACATTCTACCAAGCGTTCCCTATGAGGTACTTCTAGGGAGGCCTTTTGAAATCTTAGCGGAGACAGTTTTCGCAAGCAAAAAGTCCGGCGAAGTCGAGGTTACAATTACAGATCCGTATACTGGACGCACTAGTACTTTTCCTACAGTGCCCGCGGACGTAAATTTAATCGAGACACTGGAAAATCTGAACCACCTGAACCTGCTAAAGCCAAACAGGATTTTCAGAGGTCTTCGAGGAACTCGTAGAGGGGGGAAAAGCCACTGTAGCGTTTGAGTTGGATGAGCAGGGGCAGTTGATTTGCATTGGTTATGGATTTCCTAAGTCGGGTGATGTTGTGACGCAGGCAGACCGTCAAATGGCGTATTTGATGGCCTCTCAGCAGAGTTTTAGTGGAGATAAGGACGCCTCCGTTCTGTTGAACCAGTACGCTGGAACAATGGAAAAAGACAAGGGGATGGATATTTTCTTGTTTAAAGAGGACGGTCCGCCGAGTAAGCCGAAGAAACGGTCGAAAAAGTTGAACCGTGGAAAGAAGAAGAATGCCAAACGTAAGGCTAAGCGCGCGGAGGCGGCTCTTCTGACGGCGGAGTCAACAAATGGTGCAGCAGGTGGTGCCGAGGAGCCGATTGATCCGGTCCGCGGACTACCGCCTAAGAATGTGGTTCACTTAGATTTGCCTGTACCTGATACACCCAGGCAGCAGTTTGTAATGGAGCAGCTTGACCCCAGGCTTGAACCAGAGCGGGTGTTTGCTAACAAGTATAAGCCCGTGGCAGACAAAGTGAGGCCCATTCTAGGACGAGTTGATGAGAAGTTTAGGATAGTGCGGAATATCACTGGTGATCCGCTGAAGGACATGCCGACGATCAGTCCGCATCCTCCAGAGTTTGCACCTACTGGGAGATATACCGCGGAGCGGAAGGAAGTGTTCGACAAGACTCATGACAGTGGCTTCTTATTGCCAGAAGAAATGAAATTGTTGAACCACTTCATGATGGAGCATAATCAGCATTTTGCTTGGGAGGAAGACGAGCGCGGACAATTCAAACATGAATTCTTTCCGCCCGTGGACATGCCTGTGGCGCCTCATACACCTTGGGTATGCTCGCAAATTCCAATTCCCCCCGGCATTTCGATGAGTTCTGTCGCATCATTAAAGCTAAGATTGATGCCGGCGTGTATGAACCTTCGAACTCGTCTTACAGATCGCCGATTTTTGCTGTCATCAAGAAGGATGGAAAATCTTTACGGATTGTACATTCGTTGGAGAGGCTCAATGAAGTAACCATTCAACACTCTGGAGTACCCCCGGGTACTGAGAAACTAGCAGAACATTTTGCTGGCAGGGCTTGTGGTGCTGCATTGGACATGTTCGTTGGATATGATAACAGGGATCTCGCAGAATCCTCCAGGGATTATACTACGTTCCAGACGCCTTTTGGTGCACTAAGGCTAGTGAAATTACCCATGGGTTGGACAAATTCTGTTCCTATCTTTCATGATGATGTTACCTATGTCTTGAGAGATGAGATTCCGCATGTTACAATACCTTACATAGACGACGTACCGGTCCGCGGAGGTCCAACGAGGTATGAGACGGGAGATGGAGATTGGGAACGGATTCCAGAAAACTCCGGCATTCGCCGATTTGTGTGGGAACATGTTCAAAATTTGAACCGTATTGTTACTCGCATGAATTATGCTGGTGGAACGTTCTCAGGGAAGAAGTTGGTGCTCTGCGCTGATGAGTTTGAGGTGGTAGGACATTTATGTTCGTACCGCGGGCGTCTGCCGGATCCCAAAAGGATTGATGTGATAAACAATTGGGGCCCCTGCGATACTTTTACGCAAGTAAAGGCATACTTGGGTACTGTTGGAGTCTTGAGGAGTTTTATTGAAGGGTACGGTGACATAGTCGCACCTATCAATGATCTTACCAAGAAAGACATCGTCTTTAAGTGGACCGCGGTGAAACGCTGACTATAGGGCAACTATGGAAAACACCCAAGAAATGAAAGGAATTAAATCCCTAATCAAATCTTAAATATATTCCTAACCACTATGAGATCGACGTGCGAGGTTCGGGGTTCCAGTCCAGTATAGACTGTGGCAATCCAACTATCCTAACACTCAAAATATACTAACTTAAGCTTCGCGATTGCTGACTTTGTACAGAGAACGTCTATACGAGTCCTATGTTGACACAGGAAGTGTGGGTTTCAACAAGGGTTTGAGATGTAACTCTTCTCAAGAGGTTTAGATGTTTAAGTTGCTTGTTAAGCCAATATATTCCACGCGTAAGATGTCCGATAACTGTTTCACGCGTCCCGTAGGTCAAAAGTTCTTATAATTCCACGCGTAAGTTCCCAAAATTTCCAATATTCCACGCGTACAATTCAAGAGATGATCCAACAGACAATATATTTGACGAAACAAACCAAAGAAACAAATAAGCTTCTGGAGTTTATCTCGAATGGAGTCCAACGTCTAGTTGTTCACGAAGCCGACACTGGCTTGACGCTCACAGCTAGAGGAGGGAATCCACTAGAGTACCAGTACAGAAACGATGCCTTTTATACCTTTCACTAATAAATAATAAGAGACCGAACCATTGACAAACGGGTATAATGTGAGAGAAACTAGGGCCCGCTATGCCTCGCCCTATCCTTGGTGGCCAGAACAGGAAATAGATCAAAGGTTCATTCAATCCAAGTCCTATCCCGATCATTATGTTATGACAGTGGGCCGCAGCGGCCCAATCAATATTGCCCAACTTGGCAGTAATACCCTTGGTATCATTGTCCCTCTTCGGACCTTGCTCCGTGATCGTAATACGGCGGCAGCCAACTCGGCATGACGTGTAGTTCCTTTGTAGGAATATTCTACTTCCGCAAATCCCTCGCAATTGGTTTATAGAATTATTCGTGAAAGCCTCTTGCCTCCAGGAAACACTCCTTCTGGCCTTTCGGCAGGTTCTTATAAGTCCCAAGTTATATCCCACTCATTCTGCCTTTGGTCGGAACACAGGGTGACTCCCAATCCTATTCCGGATGGTTAGAGACCTATCGTGATAGGTCTGTCCTGGAATATTATAACTTCCACGCTATACCAGCGCAGTCGTAGACAGTGCCAGACCTCCCACTTAGTGTATAATCCTTTAACTGGCCGCTCAGGCAAACGCCAGTCCTCATACGAGCGTATTCCCGTGGTATTTAATGTATTACGCTTTTAATACAATAGCACTTGGACCGAAAATGAATAAATTCAGCCCTGGCCCAATACCGGGTCTATCATCTCCCCTTTTTCATAAATTGAGTGTCCCCACTCAACACTTGGTCCTTATTTCGCGCCCTCTTTGCGCTATCAAAAGTGTTTCCCACAGTCATTCGGCTAACTCGGCTATCGCGACCGGTGTGGTCCCGCGAGATTTTGCTTCCGTTGATAGACAGCGGGATCCTCGCTTAGATCCCGAAAACACTTATAAGTGTTCATTATTGCCTATACTGACGCCTACAACCGCCAACTGTTGTGTTCTGAGTGTGCGGAGTTTGCGCGAGCAAAGTGGGTCCGTGCGCATCAATAAATCCACGTGATTTGTGTTTGTTTTGCCGCAGCTTTTCTCCCACTTTCTCTGCTCTTCCCACCACAACCACCTATCGCGAATACTCAAACTACAGCTCTAGCACACTGTCATGGGTACGTGGCTGGCTTATATTTGTAGTTTAGAGTCTCACAGGTTGCCTTGGGCTGTTTTACAGCTCAAGTCACTCAGAACGCTGCCCTCACCATCGAGAACGCATTCAACACTTTTCGCGTCAGCCCGCACACCCTATTCCTGGACTCCATGTCGGTGACCCAGTACCAGGCTGCAGCTGCTGAGGGACGTCACATCGTCCCTTACAAGCTTAAGCCCGAGGACTTCAGCTATCCAGCTGGACTTCGCCCATTCTTCCCGCTCCACGCCTCGGAACTCGTTCGCGACTACCCGCTCAACGGCGCGGATGTCCACTGTCTCCAGCTATTCATCCATCCAGTTACTATCTGGCTACTCCCCTACGTCCGCGACGTCTATCGCTCTCACCAGACGAACCCCCGACTGGCTAGCCTGGCTCCTTCAACATTTCGAACCAATTGCTGTGAGCATTCGTGAATGCTCATTTTCAGCGCTTTTTGCTGACTTCAACTTTTCAGCGACTCATCTCCCGTTACTACGAAGCTTTTGACATCACAGAGATCTTCGACCGCTGCTCGTCGCCATCCATAACATTGGGAGAATGTTCGAGAGGGCCTACCCCGGACGATGGAAGCAGCCTTATCGCATCCTTCCCATGTCCTTTGAGGGTCGGGACATTAGCAGGGTACGTCGCCCCTTATTCGTGACAGATCATATATTGATAAAACTTCTTGGTTTTTCAGATTCTGCACCTCTCTTTGCAGTTCACCCTGCCCGGGATTATCGAGTTCGAGGACCACTTCCCTTGCACAGAGCTCGGCCTACGTTCTACGAAGAATCCTGTCTCCGCGACATCAACAACGAATACTTCGACCGTTTCATTCGTTACTGCGCCCTCGTCGCCTACCAAGGGGCTGAGGTCGAGGGCAAGTTCGACGAAGCTAGTGTCGCCAAAATCAAGCCTCTAATGGACCAAAGCGTCTTCCCTTTGGTGAGTTTCCATCCTCTTTCTGACCTTTCGTGATAGCTAATGCTTCTCAATGTTTAGGCCAAATTGGATCAGGTCATCGGCAACATCGACAACCGTTCTTTCATCGACGCCATCCTCAACTCTGCGTGGACAGTCTGGTCCCTCATCCCTGAGAAGGATCGCAACCCTGGCTGGGGAAGCCGCCTGCCCGAAGCTCGTATCTGGGGCTATTCTCTCCCACAGAGATACCGTCTTCCTAGTGGCAAGAGGACTCGTCCGCCAAAATTCAGTCTCTGGCGCGACTGCTCGCACCGCGACTACGTCGCTGACGCTTGGTTCAAAGTTAACAACCTCCCTCTCCCCAGCGGCTCATTAGCGCGACCTCTCACGCCTCCGTCATCTGAGTCTCGCTCGCCTACTCCCGAGGTCAAGCCTCCAGCGCTCTCTCGTTCGTCCAGTTTTGGCAGTGCTGGCCCCGCACTCGGTGGCCCCTCGCCTTCTAGCGTTGCCAAGTTCTTCAATTTTGGCGACGGATCCAGCAGCCCGGACCCTATCGCGATTGATACTGAGACTGCTCCCACTGTAAGTCCTAAGTTTCTTTACTCAGTACTTTGCGCTGATTGTCCCTTCTTAGGACGCTCCCGCTCCTCAGACTCCCAGGGCTGGTTCATCCGCCCCCGTAGTCAGACTTCCAACTCCGCGTTCGGGCGCGTCGTCTGGTAGTGCCTTCGCCGCTGGATTTGCAGCTGGCGCAGCTTCGCGTGTCCTGACGATGGCCTTCTGCGACTGGTGGCGAGGAGGGTCCAGACGTTGGTATGGGCAACGACGACCCTTTCGTGACTGATGCCTCCGCTCCTGCGGGCACATCTCAGGTACTCTTTACCTATTCTTCCTTTCATTATTGGTCACTCATGCTTTTGAAGGACGATGCGACGCTTCAGACCCCTCAGGCTGGCTCGACCGCGGCTATCGCGACAGATGCCCCACCTGCGTCTGGTCTTCGCCGAAGCCCGCGTGGCGCGTCCAAAGTAAGACTCTTGTCTTAACATCATTTTTCTAATTGCTAATGGTCTCCCTTTAGACCAACGACGAGCACGAGGAGGCAACGGCTGGCACTACTGCCAACGAGTCGGACACTGCGTCCAATTCTCGTTCTTCCAAGCGCAAACGTGCTGAGGAAGAGTCGTTCAAGCCTGCTGGAGATGATGACCAGGATAGCGGTCTCTCCGACGGCGAATCTGAGGTCTCTCCGCCTCATAAACGCTCGAAGAAGGGCAATCGCGATAGCGAGGAACCGTCGCCCTTGAGGGTAAAAGCAAGAGCAAGGGCAAGAAGAAGGCTGACGAGTCTTCCCCTGGCCCTGCTGAGGTTCGCACCACTCGCGCGCTTCTCAGGCTCACAAGGAGGACCCCTACGAGGCGGAAGGCTTTGAGCCGACCACGTTCGATATCCGCGCAGCGAAGGAAGGTCTTGGGATCCTTCCCAAGAGCTTCCAAGCTTCTCTCCTCAAGGGTACAAGCGTTTTGGTAAGTTATTCGCTCTTCCCCTCTGTTCTTTCAACGATTCTGAGCATTCGTGATAGCGCCTCCTGGGCTGCGGAAATTGTATGCTCCGCAATCGCAAGTGCCGTCGCGAGAATGGCCATGCTCGTTGCGATGCCTGCGTCAAGAGCGGCATGTCTCGGTGCTCAGATAGCTTCTCTATCCCTGAGTACCTTCAAGTCATCAATTACTTGGAGCCGCTCACAGTCTTCTCAGACAAAAGTACGTCTCCTTGATTCCTTATTTAATTCCAGCGTCTCTAACTTCGTTATTTCCTTAGGCTGGAACTCCGCCTTCAACGAGGTTCGCGACGCTCACTATTCCCAGATCCTCTGTGATCGGCAAGTGACACTCGCGAATGCTCGCCTTCTCCGCGCGCGCGCCAACTTGCGTGCGCTTATGAACGGTTCCGAGGTGGCCTTTAAAGGCAAGGTCATCCCTGGGATCGATTCTGTTGCGGAGGAGGAGGTAGAGTTTTACACCAAACTCTTCAAGACCGCTCGTAAAGACTCCGAGCGCGAGTTCTACATGCCTGACGGCACTCGTGCGGACGACTACTACTACGAGTACGACTCGCAGTACGAAGGCTCGCAGGGGTCCGCGATGGACGAAGAGGAAGGCGAAGAGGTGCGGGTGATAGCAGTGGAGGACGCTGAGGCTCCCAGAGAGCCTTCTCCCATGCAGGAGGATGCCCCTGTCGTTCATGCACCCTCTATCTCCCTCGACGACGCTATTGCCGCAGACGACGCTGGTCGCAACGAGTTTGTCGAAGGTTCCTCTCGAGGAGGAACTTGATCTTCGTAAGTCCTCTCTTACTTATTCCATATCTTAACTGACTCTTTCAGTTAGATATTATATTTTTACGCTACCAGATGGACCTTTCGCTATTGCTCCGAATCGGACGAATGCGCGCTCCCAATTGCTCTGAACATTTGTATATCTCGAAATCTCTGTACATATCTCTCGATATTGTCGTACTTTGCTTGATTTCTTTGATATTGTCTTAGCTATTGTTTCCGGGACCTTACGATACACGGGCCTGATTTTGTATATTGCTATACCGCCCTCAATTGTATCGCTGCTGCCTCAAATGAGGCTTTTCTCCATTCGCGAATGCTAGAATCCTAAGTCACCAGTCCTTTCTGATGCCTCATGCGCATTTATCGATTAAGGAAATTTTGTCGCGATTGCCTCGCTGTACGGACACCGTTCCGTCTTTCCCAATAGTAAATAATCCAACTCTTTGGACCTATTTAAGCGCAATCATGAAAGCGTTTTCGTTGGCTCCCCAACTTTATTCTCCATGTCGACACGTCCCTTCGTTAGCCGTCATGGTCTCCCCGTTGTTCCTGTTCTTAAGGGGACTGCCTCTATGCACGAATTCCCTATCCTCACTCCGGACTCCGCCAGACGTCTCGGCAAGCACACGAGTGCAAATGAGTTACTCTCATCGGTACGGGTATTTTCTATCACGAAAGCTAGCCACTGCTAATACTTTCGATCCTAGAACCCTGCGGTTGATTCCAATACAATCCCATACTGCAGACTACCTGCGTGCAGTCTGGGACTTTCTATAAGTGGTCTCAACCTTGCACGGATTGCATGGTCGCTGGTACTGGTGCTACCTGCACTTTTACCCAACGTCTCAAGTTCGTGGAGGTCTTGGAGGCACGACGTGTCTTTGCCAGGAGGTGATCTTTACCACCAACTCCAATCCTGGTGCGTTTGCCTACTTTCTGACCTATCGCGATTGCTTACTTTCTTTCCCAGCCGAGGCTTATCGCGAGTGGGAAGTCCAGTTCTTCGCTGACTGTCAAGTGGCTTTCCACCTCTTTAACAAGAGCATCGCTCCTTTCGACAAACAGCGCTTCTCCATGCTGTCCCAAGTCGAGGCCATTCACGACTTTACTCGTCTTAGCTACTTGCACATGCTCTTTGGCGTCTACGATTATCCTACTGATGTGAAGACTCTTGTCATTCAGCGTATGCAGGGTATGCAGGAGGCTTTCGAGCTATCGGCTGTGGAGGACTGTATGGTCCAGGAGATAGTGCGACTAAGCTTGTACAGTAATTGTAGAGCTGGTAGTCCCTCTAGCTCTTAGTAGTATAAGATCGATTCTTTTCCACTTGTAGAGTCCCTTAGAGTAATTCATAGCTCTTAGGAATCCATGTGTTTTCAAGGAACGACCGAATTCCACTTCCTCAGTCAATCGCGAAAGCCATCTTTGCTTATTCCTATCGCTATCTCATCTTCGGATCGCTCGCGTCAAAAGACCAAGACAGACTGGTGCGGTTCTCTGTTCTACTTCCTATTTCGGTAATTTTCCTGTTTCGGTCGTATTACGCTTTGATTCGCGAACACATGCGGCATCCTTATTCCGCTTATCCCGATCACAGTATTTCTTATACCGATCAAAGTTTCCCTTTATATTTCTGAACTGCAGAGTCTATAGAAATCCTAAGTCCTTTTAGAATTCAACTCCGGCCGCTCATTCCGCTTATCCCGCAATCTATCACGATTGCTCCTACTCCTCCCCTTTTCATAAATTTTAACTGTCCCCAGTTAAACTCTTTATGACGGAGTCCATCCACTCGCCTAGCTATAAAGAGCTAGCCTTCTACACTCCTTACAGCAGTATCTTTTCTCAGTATCCCTTTCTCAAGAACATGGCTCGCTCTGGTCTCACTAAAGGTCAACACGACGTAATCGTCGGTGTCGCAGACAGTGTTTCTGCGACCAAGTACCCCGACCGTGCTAAGCAGCGCACATTCCTCGACCAACAGACTGTTACTTTGGTGCGTTTTAATATTTTAACACTTTTCACGAATGCTCATAGCGCTGTCAGGACTCGTTCTCTGGCCTTCTCGGCGAGATTGCGAAGGACAAGACTCTCTATGATGCTTTCTATAGCGTCAAAAACAGCTACCACCAGACTGCTGTCGGCTCCAACGGCGTCATTGGAGGTCGCTATCCTCTTATTCTCGAGTTGTGTGCTAAGATCAAGGCCGAGCGCGAGCTTCAACGAGGAAACACCGTAGCCTCTCAGCAAGCACACCGTACGAACTCGAAGAGGCTCGTGCTCAGGCTGATGATCAAGAGAGCAAGAATTCGCGAAAGCCCCGCGCTCCTCGCGCTAAGGTAGTTCTCCTTATTCCTGCTCGTCTCGATTGCTCATTTACTCTGCCAGAAGGACAATAAAACCAAGAAGTCCAAGGCCACTATCGAAGATGGAGATGAATCTCCCTTCGACGACTCTGAGCTTCCTGGTTTTGTGGATGACGCCATGATTGTGGACGACTCCGTGCGTTTATCATTCATTATTGCTGTCATTCATTCTGACTTTTGCAAATTTAGAACGACGCAAGTGCCTCTGGTCACCGGGCGACTCAGTCTCTTGACGAGCGCAACCCTGCGGTGAGTATTGACCTGTCACGATAGCTCCCCTCTCGCCACTTCCTCTTATTGCTGCCTCAGACTTCGCAGTCTGGGAGTACGCGTCCTTCTTCGGTACGCCTCTCGTTTCTTCGCATCAAGGGGATTGACCGAAACTCTGCCTCCTATATCAAGGCTATGGCCATTCTTGCCCGTACTGATCCAAGTTCAGCGTCAGCCATCGTCGTTGAAGACTTCCCCGTCCCACCACCACGGAAACGTGCACGTCCCTCACAGCCACTCGCGCATGAGGACTCAGTCGAGCAGTACGATGGTGCGTTTAGCTTTCGCGATTGCTTCTAAGCCAGCTTCTGACTTATTTCGAAGCAACCGACTTATCAGTTAACAACCCAACAGTCCGCCAAACTGTTGCCGAAGCGCGGGACGCCGTCAAAAGCTCCACAGCCGATTCGATGGGCGCATTACGACTCCAAGAAGCAGAACTTCGCTCGCGAGTCGGCTTCGAGAATGCCCAACTCCGGTATCACCTTGATCACCGCGAGTACTTGCTCACCGATCTTCGACGCGTCCTCGATGCCCAACATAAGCGGGAACAGGTACTACCCACCGGTAATGCCTAACTACCCTCTTTCGTGAGCAGCTTCCCTTTTTCACGAAAGGGTGCTAACCCTTTCTTAACAGAACCGGACGCGAGTTGCAGAACTCCCTCAACTGCGGAGGTCCACCTTCCACTCTCTGCCCTTATTGTTCTGTTAATTACCACTCTCCTCGTCATTGCTTTTAGAGTCTACACTTCCGCTCATTAGCCGTATACCCCGACCAACTCTTTTCAGTCGTTACAGCCTATCGCGAATGCCAACTAGTATTCTTCTTAGAATATTTCGCTACACTCCTTTCAATGTGACTCTATGTTTTTGCCTTTGACTCGCGTGGAACACCTCTTTTGTTCTGCTCCGTCCAAGTCTAAGTCCAGAGCTTCTTCGCTCTCTTCATCATCTGAGTCCGACATGTTCTCATTACTATCGGCGCCTTTCGCGATAGCTCCAGGCTTTTTCAGATGAACTTCGTTCAACTGCAGACCCATTCCAACGAACGGATCTTCTTTTGAGTCTTTTTCAATTGGGCCTTCTAACATCTCTCTTCGATAATTCAATCGAGTCGAAAAATTTTAGATGGCCAACTCGACTCTTTTGTTTTGGTGCTGCTCGAGCAGTACAACTCTAAATTGAGCTGTCCAGTCTTTACAGCTTTGACCCGCCCTCCTCACATAGAAGAAGGCACGGTTTTGTGTGTTGATACAACCGAGGGAGAGTCTAGAGGACTGGTGTGTTCCTTTTCGACTTCCCTTTAGATGGTAGATTGTGCGCTTTTGTTCGACAGAGTATTCGTGATAGCTATTTGCTTTCCCTTTGTATGCTGTAACCCGTTCCTTAGCTTTGGCTCGAGATTGTGATTTCCCTGCCTCAGTAGGAGTACGCTTTTTCTTCCTAGGAAGAGGATCTAAGTCTGTTGGTGTTTTTAACCGACTAGACCAGCGTGATTTAGGTTTTTCGCGAAAGATGTGGAAGCAAGTTCGCCGTCCGCAGATATTTCTGACAAGTCTGGTTGCACCGAAATGTTGACCTAAGTCAACGGCACTTTTAACGAATAATTCGTTCTTCTCGGAGGTAAGTCCAAGGTATAATCCTGTATAGGAAGGTAGAGATATTTCTATACGCAACAAGTCCAAACTTGGCTTGAGATTTCTACTTTGAAGTATAGAAATAGATGGATGAACCCCTCGCGGTGGGCTCCAGATGAAACGCTGACTATAGGGCAACTATGGAAAACACCCAAGAAATGAAAGGAATTAAATCCCTAATCAAATCTTAAATATATTCCTAACCACTATGAGATCGACGTGCGAGGTTCGGGGTTCCAGTCCAGTATAGACTGTGGCAATCCAACTATCCTAACACTCAAAATATACTAACTTAAGCTTTCGCGATTGCTGACTTTGTACAGAGAACGTCTATACGAGTCCTATGTTGACACAGGAAGTGTGGGTTTCAACAAGGGTTTGAGATGTAACTCTTCTCAAGAGGTTTAGATGTTTAAGTTGCTTGTTAAGCCAATATATTCCACGCGTAAGATGTCCGATAACTGTTTCACGCGTCCCGTAGGTCAAAAGTTCTTATAATTCCACGCGTAAGTTCCCAAAATTTCCAATATTCCACGCGTACAATTCAAGAGATGATCCAACAGACAATATATTTGACGAAACAAACCAAAGAAACAAATAAGCTTCTGGAGTTTATCTCGAATGGAGTCCAACGTCTAGTTGTTCACGAAGCCGACACTGGCTTGACGCTCACAGCTAGAGGAGGAATCCACTAGAGTACCAGTACAGAAACGATGCCTTTTATACCTTTCACTAATAAATAATAAGAGACCGAACCATTGACAAACGGGTATAATGTGAGAGAAACTAGGGCCCGCTATGCCCTCGCCCTATCCTTGGTGGCCAGAACAGGAAATAGATCAAAGGTTCATTCAATCCAAGTCCTTATCCCGATCATTATGTTATGACAGTGGGCCGCAGCGGCCCAATCAATATTGCCCAACTTGGCAGTAATACCCTTGGTATCATTGTCCCTCTTCAGACCTTGCTCCGTGATCGTAATACGGCGGCAGCCAACTCGGCATGACGTGTAGTTCCTTTGTAGGAATATTCTACTTCCGCAAATCCCTCGCAATTGGTTTATAGAACTATTCGTGAAAGCCTCTTGCCTCCAGGAAACACTCCATCTGGCCTTTCGGCAGGTTCTTATAAGTCCCAAGTTATATCCCACTCATAATGCCTTTGGTCGGAACACAGGGTGACTCCCAATCCTATTCCGGATGGTTAGAGACCTATCGTGATAGGTCTGTTCTGGAGTATTATAACTTCCACGCTATACCAGCGCAGTCGTAGACAGTACCAGACCTCCCACTTAGTGTATAATCCTTTAACTGGCCGCTCAGGCAAACGCCAGTCCTCATACGAGCGTATTCCCGTGGTATATAATGTATTACTCTTTTAATACAATAGCACTTGAGCTGAAAATGAATAAATTCAGCCCTGGCCCAATACCGGGTCTATCAGCGATGTCCTCCAGCTCAACGAGAAATACAGGTCCTTTTATACTAATGCCAAGAAATACATCACATAAATAGTACAGAGTAAGCAATGTCGATCCAATTGAGTAGAGAGATGGTATATTGGTATTTGGGTGTCCCGGCGGACCTTCGGCAGCCTCTTGGCTTGTCGATCCAACGGTAGAAAGTCAGCAATTATGACTCCCACGGTTGAATCACTGAATTGCGGAAGCCCGCGGAACGCCATCATTGGTGATCCCGTCAATCCGTCACTGGCGGCAACCCTTCCGGTGGTGCCATCAACGCCTCTAATAACTCCTAAGACTATTCTTGGGACATTCCAATTCACTCGCAATATCACAGGCTAGTCTGTTGTCCAATTTATCAAGCCACCAAGTCATCCGCGCTGACTCCAATATAGAAATAGATTTCTAATGAAGTTGCCGCACTTGTTCGGCTTCAGCATCACATCATCAACTCTCCTGTCAAAGACCTCATGTCTTGCCATAACTCTGCCTTCTGATCCTAGCACCGGCATCTCCTGTATGAGATCCCTTTCCGCTGTTCCAGCCGTCTATTTATAGTCGGCAGCCCGCGGCATCTGTCTTTTGACTGATGTTGACTCTGATAGCCCCCGCGGCGCCTCCTACATCCTTGTAGACCTTTGTCTGAGTCCGTAGTACACAAGTACTTGACTCTTCGTCACTCTTCTGAGGGTTCTGTTATGGAACAGATCCATAGTACTGCAGTGGGCTATTAATATAATGCCTTTCTCCTGTGATGGGTTTTACGGTCAACAGCTCGGAGCTCACTTTGACCCTCCTTAGTGTCACCAACAGAGGTACTGACTTCCTATTGATAGTCGAGTAAGACTATAGTCGTGGCGGGTAGTTGGGTTGTTTAGGGCCGCACTTGACTTAAAATAGCCAGATATAACGCACAAAAATGGCCAGTCGTTACAGCGCGCTTCAGCTTTGCAGTCTACAGAGAAAACTTCCAGGTGTGTCCTGCTTCGTTATCTGTATTCTTCTAGCTAACCCTTCTCAGTTATTATCTGCCCCTGGGATATCTAGACTCGCAGGCCAACTCGCAAGACATCGTCAACACCCTCATTGCTAATCAACCTCAAGGACATTCACCTGAAATGCACACACCGCCCCGTCGTGTCTACGACTTCACATCCCAAGATGTCCTGGATCAGCTGGATTATCGGCGGCAGCCGCCTGTATATGGTACAAAAACTAACATCTCTGTTACCTTGCCTTCAGCTAACATACTTATTGAGATGACGATGATCTTTCACAAGAACTCGACGCAAATCTCGAGCTTCGCGCTGATAGACCCGGTATTGGGCCAGGGCTGAATTTATTCATTTTCGGTCCAAGCACTATTGTATTAAAAGAGTAATACATTAAATATCAAGGGAATACTTCCGACCAAAGGCAGAATGAGTGGGATATTACTTGGGACTTATAAAAACCTGCCGAAAGGCCAGAAGGAGTGTTTCCTGGAGGCAAGAGGCTTTCACGAATAATTCTATAAATCAATTGCGAGGGATTTGCGGACGTAGAATATTCCTACAAGGAACTACACGTCATGCCGAGGTGACTGCCGCTGTATTACGATCAAGGAGCACGGTCCGAGGAGGGACAACCATGAGTGCCAATTTGGGCAATATTGATTGGGCCGCAGCGGGCCACTGTCATAACATAATGATCGGGATAAGGGAGTGGGATTCAATGCACTTTTGATCTATTTCCTGTTCTGGCCACCAAGGATAGGGCGAGGGGCATGGTGGGCCCTAGGTTTCTCTCACCATATACCCGTTTGTCAATTGTTCGGTCTCTTATTATTTATTAGTGAAAGGTATAAAAAACATCGTTTCCTGTACTGGTACTCTAGTGGATTCCCTCCTCTCGTTGTGAGCGTCAAGCCAGTATTGGCTTCGTGAACAATTAGACGTTGGACTCCATTCGAGATAAACTCCAGAAGCTTATTTGTTTTCTTTGGTTTGTTTCGTCAATATATATTGTCTGTTGGATCATGACCTTGCTTTAGTAAGGTCCTTTCAGGTGACAATTCGACGCCCGAAACCTGCCAAAAACAAACAACCACAAACAGTTTCTCTACCAAAACAGGCAAAACACACTGCCCAGAAGGGCTAATTGCCAAAACAGAGCAGTCCAAAACAAGGCTGCATGCCAAAACAGGCAAGAGCTGTTGCCCAGAAAGGCTATTGCCAAAACAGAGCAGTCCCAAACAAGGCTGCATGCCAAAACAGGCAAGAGCTGTTGCCCAGAAAGGCTGACTGCCAGAACAGGTCAGGCCAGAAGGAGTCAAATCGGGGTGCCGAGATGCATGTCTGCTAAATTGGGTCGAAACCAAACATGTACAAACATTAGAGCGAGCCAAGCAGGTCGATATTCCCTGTCTGCCAGGAACAAACACGTACAAACATTAGAGCGAGTCAGGCAGGTCGATATTCCCTGTCTGCCAGGAACAAACACGTACAAACATTAGAGCAAGTCAGGCAGGTCGATATTCCCTGTCTGCCAGGAACAAACACGTACAAACATTAGAGCGAGCCAGGCAGGTCGATATTCCCTGTCTGCCAGGAACAAACACGTACAAACATTAGAGCGAGCCAGGCAGGTCGATATTCCCTGTCTGCCAGGAACAAACACGTACAAACATCGTTTCAGAGTCACGCGCGTCCTTTTCTCCTCCTCACTACAGCGAAGTTCTTCAGACTTGCAATGACTTCTTCCTCTTGGTCTCGTCAGTAATAAAATAAACATACCGGTAATAACGGATCGTTCGAAGCTTGGTTCGAAGCTCGCCTTACCTAACACTCTATCTAAATTAAGTTCACGCGTCCACCATTACTGGCATAGTACCCCGACACGCGTCTTACATTGTCTCCGCTTGCTAATTTCTTCGTTTCAACTCTTCAAACTCACAGACGGTCATGTCTCAGGGCGCTGAACCCAACTCTCGCGACGAAGAGATGGAACATCCACCGTCTGTCGACACCGTAACCGCATGTGTGCTCCCTGACTTTTTCCAGACACTTGTCCTTCACTTCGGAACAGCTTCAAACAAACTGGAATCTCGTCCGGTGCGTCTGCCTTTACAGCTAGTCCAGTTACTTCAGTGCTCCTGACCTTCTTAGTCTCCATATGAACTCACCGTGTTTCGAGTATCCCATGGAACGCCCTATCACGGAAACGTCGTCTCAAACCATGCGATTCACATCGAACTCGTCCCCACTTCTCATTCAAGCCGCGCATGAATCTCGAAACCCACATGTATCCGTCCTGGAAGCCCGTATTCGCAAATGGATGCCCATAGGCGAAGCTGCAGTATCTGCCTACGAACAGCAGGTCCAAAAAATGGAAAGAGACTTGCTCCTAGCGAAAATGAAGCTAGGATGGGCAAAACTTATTGTTACAGGCACAGAATCTGCGTTACATCCCATTTCTCGTATTCCATTGGAGATATGGATTCACATCTTTACTTGGGCATACGGTCACGAAAACGAATGGCCTGTCGTGTCCTTAATCGACTTGAGTCAGGTCTGCAGGCACTGGAGACAGATGCTGACCAACTCCGCAGCTGCCTCTCTTTGGAATCCTCTGCATCTGGGTGCAGGTGATTCTCTTGACAAGAAGTCGAAAAAACTTCAGTATATCACGGCTTCCGGCATTGTCGACGTCATTATGCCCACCGAACGGTCGCAACAGAACGAGAAGCTCCTGGTGACTATCTTTCGCCAACCGCTTCAGCATGCACCCATTCCTCGCATTCGGAACCTAGCTCTTCACGATTTCTATTCTCCGTCCGGCTACCTGGCACGATCTTTCTTTCATCAAACTGCGCCCCTTCCTGACATCGCCAATCTTTACGTCGTCGGACCTCCATGGAATACAGGACGTTACCCTTCCACAGAAGGCCTGCCCCACTGGGCCACGCATTTGGAGGAAAGCAATCTCCAACCTGAAATCCACATCGAATCTGAAATGCAGTCCTTGACTTTGATTCAGACTTTCGAACCTGACCGCCGACTCCATATCTCTTGGTCTTCTTTGACTGTCTACGCCGAACTCAACACGGCTCGCGCTGATGGGATGCTCCCCGCATCGCATTTACAGCGTCTCTCGTCCCTCACCAAACTCTCTTTGGGAGGAGTTTTTCTTGCCGATCGGTGCGGATCGCGTCGAATTGCTTAGTCTGTCGTGCTTTGAATACATAGTTCCTTGGAAGTGGATCTCCGGGTCCACGACATTTCAAGGAATCGATTGCCCTAACCTAACTGAGTTGCACCTTTCAGGAAGCTCGGACAGGACCTTGCACGTCACGGAAGCTAGCCATCGATTTCACCAGGACCTAGAGGAATTCCTTCCTCGTTGCCCGCTCCTCCAGACTTTGGAAATTTCCCTTCCGGTCCCCTACTCCTTATCCGTCCTGCTTTCCCACCTCCGATCCTGTCCCTCTCTCCTTCGACTGGATCTCGGTACCTGTCACACAGAGTGTGTCAACGAATTGTTCTTCCGGGAGTTGTGCGACCTCTCCTTGATTCCAAATCTTCGCTTCTTGAGATTATCTGAGGGCGGGTACTCGAGAACTCAAGCGAGCGCTATGGACGAAATCGGTTCCGAAGTGACAGTGATGCAAATGATTAGAACACGCTTCGAAAATAAATTGCAGTTTCTTTCCTTTACCCCCAAAGCCCAGGAGAGAAGGTGGCGTGCTGAACGTACCATACAGGAGTGGGAGCCAGAGTTTTCATCCAAATGGGATGATCCTCTTGGTCATGCCACGGGCTTTGAATGGAGTCTACCCCATGCAGCGCGACTAGCTATAGAACACTTCATGGCAACCCAAGCCATACGGACCATCGAACTTATGCCAGTATAAACTCTGCCAGGCTAGTCACGCGCACTGAGTGTAGTTTTCGTCGAAAGGATTGCAACCCGTTTATCTTCGCTCCCGATAAGTACTACGCGTTGACACCGTATCCGCTGTTTATTTGCTCTCTTACAAATTCTCGTCCTCACACAATTCGCTGACCAAACGCGCATTCTATCACTTCAACTGACTACGCGCATACTTCGTTTGCTTTCCATCAATTGAGTCTATGTCTTTTCACTTCCGTCTCCGTCTCTTCGTATGACATCGATGCCCTTCGCTTACGCGTCCTCTAGCGGCACCACTTTCGACATGCTGTTATCGCTATGATCTACGGTCCAGTTAGTCCTTCACTGTCTCGACGGCAGAGGCTGTCGTTGCTTACCGGCACTCTCCCAACTTGACTCGCTGGTGCTCTGGCTTCCTTCAAAAGAAGAGGACGACCCGCGCGTCCGAGCTTATATTCGTCCTCGGAGTTGCTGCTGGATGAGTAGATAGTGTCACCGGACGAGTAGTCCTGTGGCGACACCATCGGCTCCATAACTTCCGAAGTGACCGTCATCCTTCACAATGTCCGTGACTTGAACGTCCTGCAACGAAACAGACAAAGGGCCTGTGAAGTCTATATCCCATAATGCCCCGTAAGGATGGCTGCTCGGACTCAAGTTCATTGCATTCTCCATGAATGCAGGGACCTCCGCCGCCTTCCATCCGTGGGACTGAAATAATGAGTCGGATACGTATACGGCGGGGTAAACAGATGCCATCGAGTTTAACTCCGCGTCTGACAGACCGGGAGTTCGCGCGTTAACCGATGCGGTGTCCGAAGAGTCTCCAGATCCGACGGTCGTGCTCGTATGGCTGTGTGTGGATGCCTCGCCGCGTTGAAGCTACAAACATGGAGTAGAATCAATCAGTGTCCCGATCGCGGGTAACATAAACTTTACGTCGTTCGGGGCCACTACGTACGCCCCACTGTCATGCATTGTGCATTTTTTCACCGTCGCATCGTTCAACTCCTTGCTGTATATCGACTCGCCTGTCCACAAATAGTCATTGCCTTGGGGATTCAACGAGTTCCTCTAGAGAGAAAGAACGTCACTGGTACCGACATAGCACGAAGCTACGTGCATGGAATTCCTTACCTCGTTGTACGCATTCATTGCTGAGACAAAAAGTTCTGTTCCCCAAAGTGGCATTTCCATGTAGGCCCACCTAAACACGTTCCGTTGTTAATGCTCTGCTTAGACATGAATTTAACAGACATACCTGTTCCGATGGTCCGCTTCGAAGTCTCTCTTTCTCGCTTTCGCTCAAGTGAGCGGTGTGGGGCCAGCCCTGGAGCAGCTCGCTCTTGCAATGAAGTCGACGTTATCGCTCTGCAACCAGTCTGCTCTACCGGACAATCGCTCACTTTGTTGGATTCGCCAGTCGCTGACATAACCTGTCCTGTTCCCGGAATACCTAACGGAGCTACGGTCTTCTAAATATGTTCCTCGTTATTGTCCTGTATGGCATGAACTTGAACAACCTGCCTCTTCTGCTCGGTAGACGACTGGTATTGTTTCCGCATTCGCCGGCACATAGAACTTCCCGTCTTCACGCGCACCTTCACGGGCGGATCGGTGCCCATCTTCCTGGCGTGCACTGACCTGTGCGAACTCGTTGTTAACGTCGTTCAGCTCTGTTGACCAATTACTCACTTTATCGCCCGCTGCAGCACCTGACTGAGATCTCACTGTCCCAGCCTCGCCGTGCCCTCGCTTTGAATGACGCGTGACACGACTTTGAGGTCGAGTGATGTTCGCTGCAGTCTCCATCGACTGAACACTCTGGCCTGTGCTGTGAACGGCAATTCCAGCGTTATCTCTAATCCTGCTCGGAAGCCTAACAGCATTCCTCTGCAGCGAGCCCGCATCCATCTAACAAGACCCGTCCTTTCGGCACTTGCACAAACGGACTCTGGGACGAAAACGCACCTGGCCCTGTATAATCATATCCGTCCACGTCACGAGAAACATTGCCTAACTTTGTACGGCGATAGGCCTGATCGTTCGCCGTCCCGTCCAAGCTTCGCTGCATAGGAGTAAATGGCGTTGAGGCCCTTCGCCCATGCAAGCCCGTGGAAATGGAGGTTGCCTGACGACATCCTACTGTCAATTTTCGTATAGGTCACTACCCTACCGGAAACGCACCTCCTCCGGTACTTGGCTGGAGGGCCTGGTGATGTCCCTTGAAAAATCTACGGAAAACACGTCGCGGTACCGCTGATTCGCAGGGACCTGGATAGGTGTTTTGATGAAGGCGACTTGCAGGTCGAGAAGTGGCTGTTCCACTTGCAAACGAAGGTGATTTCAACTGAGTGAACCTCTTCTCAGTACTCGCGACACAAAATACTGCACCACACCGACCTCTGCATGTCGGCTACTCGGCGCTCTGATGATTACCGTTACCTATGTTGCTGTGTCCCGGGAAAGGAGAGCCTGGGTGTTGGCCGTCTTCGTATACTCGAGTGCGCGCAACTTCGACACGACCGTCTCGGTCTCCAGATATCTGACACGCGTCAGTCTCCGGCGAAGATCCGTGTCGATGGAAGATCGCAAGCACCTGTTGTCTGTCGCCGACAGATACCGTTTCGTTCCCGTTCCCGAACCCAATCGCCGACGCGTCTCCTTGCAGCAACATGGCGTGCAACGATCCGCGAGACTGTGGCCTTTGATCGTACAAATCAGACTGCGAAAAGTTGCCTGTCTGCTGAATATGAGATGGCAAGCGCGCATAACATGTTTAAATTTACATGATTGTTTGGGGTTTTAACTGGAGAGCGAGGAGCCGGCAGATGCATTTCGACCGCTGCCTGCATGCGGTGCCCCGCGTTGTCCTCTAGTTGAAGGACATTCGAAGGCTCGCTCGGAGTCGGCCTTCGGCTAGTGCTCCCGCCAACAGTACTACGTGCGTGTGCGCCGTTCAACGGTCTCCCTCCCCCCTTCCTCGCCTGCTTCGTCCGTAAACACCTCTCTTTAGTATGGATGGCCATCTAAGTCGGCTTACCTTGCCAGGACTGCGCCGCCCTCGTCCTGACTGGATGGCAGTCGACAGCTCCTTTCCCCGGCTTGCCAGCGCCATGTCCTGCTGGGTGACGTTATCAAAGGTGAAGTCAGGCGAACTCGACGCCGGTTGGAGGGCCGAACTGTCTGCGCTGAGTACCAACCACTTGTGATTTGAAAAACCTACCAGAGACTGTCCGTGACCGACAGGAGGCGTTTGTAACACGCGATCCGGTAGCTTACTTGATGACCGGCTGGGATCGTTGGGTGCGTTCGGCATCGGCACGAATCCACCTTTATGGACTTTATCCTGTTCATAGACCGTGATATGAATTCTCGCTCAAAAATTGACTTCGTAGTAACCTACCTGAGGACCCTGGTACTGCATAAACTTCCATCCGTTTACCGGAGGTTGCGTTTGTACTGGTTTTGTACTCAAGATCCTGGCGATGGAAGACTGTGCCGGATGGACGAGCTCCTGCGCTGCCTTCAGCGGTGCGCGTAGCACCTGAACCTCCATGACTTCCACTGTCTTCGTTTAAATGCAGAACGTGCGCGGAAATAGTAGCGCTTACAAGCCAAGGAGATTGCTGGAGTGGACACGCCATTGATCTCTTTGTTTATCGAAATGGCACTGACCGACACAGTGACCATCACAATGGAACCAGAAAGCGAGCTCCTCAGAAGGCTGAAGGGTATGCGGTGACCCCTGACGTCGAACGCCACATAATCTCTAAGACGATAATTGTTGGCCAGAGCCGTACGGAAACGGTCGAGCACATCCGGATTGGATATCTTCAAATCGTCTAGAGTGACCGCACCTGCTGTCCGTAAGTGTCTTGCAACAAGAATACCACGGAACCTCACCGTTGGGGTCCTCGCCTTCATGCAACCAAACGCGTCCTCCGACCCTCAAACATTTCTGTCCGTCGAAAAAGTCCCACCCGTTTACAACGGGCTTTCCTCCCGCTATGGCGCTGACTATGGTCTCCACTCCCCTCAGGCACTCCTCCTGCACTCCTACGAAGCCCTCGTCGTCTGTGTGAACTGATCAAGCACACCAAACGCGATCGACGCTGAAGTTACTTACCGCAGGGCGCCACTAAACCCCACCTTTTCGCCTTCAACACTTCGGGGTTCGCACCGCCAGCGCTCCCGCCCCCCGACAAAGCCTGTGCTTCGAACAAGCCTACAACAATGAGGGGAATGACGGGCGGGTGGTAGCGTGTTAGGTTCGGTTGGGACAGCTGCGGCGAACCGTCTTCCAGCGCTCATGGCCCTTTCCCCAACCGGCAATTCGTAGGATATCGGTTCTTCCAGCGTAATATTCACTGCCCCTAATATACGAGAGGACGCCCAGTAACTGCTCGGCAGAGTAGTTCGAAAAGTCGACGCGTTCTGAGCGCAACGTTCTATTGTATATGTCAACGTCCATTCAAGAGGAAGCCAAGTGGTATGAAGCAATGGCGAACCTGCAGTCCTGGACCCTACAGTTATATACTGTGGTGGTACGGCAAGCAGGAAGTGATCTTTGTTTCACTCTAAAATAAGCGACTTGAGCCAGAAATGGTCATGAAGAGAGAGTTACGCAAGCTGGCGCATCGCTACTCTTCTTGCCAGCAAACGTTGCCAAAAAAGTTACTTCGAGCGGCCGCTTAAGGACGAGATCGGCTGTTTATTTCCTTTTTGGGCCATAATCCAATGTTCTCGCCAAATGTTTCTCTTGTTTCGGGTCCGTGGCCTGACTTGTATGTTCTACAAATTGAGGTCGAGCGACGAGCTCGTTGCGACGCACTGACGAATAAGGCATCGACTCTTATGCGGTTTCTCCGGTCCAACTTGAGCAATCGACTCGGCGAAAGAGACCATAACCGGTAGGTACCTTCAAGCAGTGCTGTATAAAGGCTTCAGTGAATGCGCTGCTCGCCATGGACTTCCCCCCGAGCCCGTCTATACCAGTCGTCCATTAAAGGACACTTTCGCTCGTGGTCTGCGAACCACAGCTACTCCTGTGCCAGCGGTTGACCCCAGCCCCTCCCACGCTTTGCAAACCGATCCGTTCGAAAATTATCGCCGCTTCACAAAGGATAGCGGCACCAGATCGCACCTTGCAATCGACGTTGACGTATGGCATGCACTACCATCAATTGAAGTGCACTCTTCAGCCGAAAATAGTCCCGTCCACGGCGACGCAGCTGAGGGTGCCACGAATGCGATTCTCAGGAACGCGCGCCTTCCTCCTCTCCCCCCCCCCGACTACATCGAATACGGCGGCGACCCAGAGCACGACATTGCCGAACTTTTCACTTGCTCAATATGTTGGGAAACATTCAACCTTCCTGTCGTGTGAGTTGCATGCCGCTGCGCGTGCAGACACGAATTCTCACTTCGGTAGACTCTTGTGCGTGCACGTCTTCTGCGATGCTTGCATGGCCAGAGCGATGGAACGCGCTGGCACATGTCCTCTCTGTCGTGGAGAGATAACCGAGAATCCCATCCAAGATGAGCTCTTTGAAAGGGAATTAGCGCGCGCAATAGCGGAAAACGACGTAGAGGCACCGACTTCCCGTACTCGTATCCCTCCTTATGTTTGGCCACACGTCATGTCAGGTCGCACCTACAATGTAGAATAAGTTATGAATACAGATTCTCTACGTCAGAAATTTATAGCGAGCGGTCTCTTTCCACGCACTTTTTCGTCCGTCAATGGTCGCTCGCCGTACCTTGTCTCGCTCGTGGATTGCGCGTCGTGTACCGCGATCACAAGGAAAAGACACTGGGGTCTCGCCTTCGTAGACAGACAACACGCCTGGCTGTCTCTTCCTGACGTTTGCATCGAAGCTTTTCGCCTTGACCGTATCGTCTGATCTTGGACGTGAGAGACACGCTCTTCAACTTGTAGCACCTGTGAGAGAGGACACGGCCTGTTGGTGCGCGACCGGATTTGCTTTGGTGGGCTCCTCCTACCTGCGATGTTTCCTTCAATGGCCAGCCGTACCCACGCCAGGCACGAAATGTTCTCTTCACATAGACGCGCTTTCAGTTCGCCGCAAGGAGAAGAGATTTAAGAAAGGATCGGGCAGCGATGTTGCTGACCACTCACCCGCCTATGCATTGAACTCTCTACGTCGATCCTTCCGTCGACTTGCCACCGATTTCGCACCCTCACAGTTTTTCGTCTCTGCAGTGAAGAATTTTGCCTGCTCGTGGCTAGCGTCCAAACTCAGTGCAACGCGCATTTTCGATTCTTTGATAATTCGTGTGCGCTTCTTGACGGTGCCTTCGATGGTCAAGTACTTTGTGTTTGCGTTCCATGCATCAGCAAAATAACCGCGCGTCTTGGTACGAGGAGCGTGTGTGTTGCAGGAGCTGTCCCTTCAGGTCCTCCTAGAAGGGAGACGACATTAAGACAAGTTCTAGTCGTGACCGAAACGCTCAGCGAGTTCGAGGGTGCTGCTCCATTGCACCGTCCTGCTTTTGACTTGCAAATAGTTGCTATACCGGCGCACATCTCCTGCTGGTCCGATCTGGTCTCCACATAGCTACTTCGTCCTCTTCAACAGACGCCTCGCACTTTGATTCTCAGTATGCACGTCCAGATCATTTCACGGACTCAGAAGACCAAAGACTTTTCGATCCCTCCCTTGCGAACACTTTGGCTGGCAACAAAGTCACCTAACAGAACGACCTTTGAGCTTGTACTTGACTCTCGCGTTGCGGCTGAATTCTGGCGGAATTTGCGGGACCTTCGAATCTGTTGCGTGTCGTGCAAAGAAGTCGCAGATTGGAAGTTGCAGATACTGTCTTGCCTTCGAGAAGTTCGCCCCAAAGTAACTGTTGGCTGCATTCCTCCGGCCTGCTGGTCGCTGCGAGCAAGTGCGGAGATTCAAATTTAATTCAATCGGCAGCGAGCGTTTATCACGTGTGCCGACGACTTTCTGTGTCACTGATTGAAGCACCTGGATAAGTGAAGGCAGAAAAACCAGAACCAGGGTGCAAAGAATGGTGAAGGACAGCCACCGCCTATGTCTCCTCTCCCTCCCTCTGTGCGATGAGAAGAAGACTCAATGATTATTAGCCTCCCCCTCCTATCTACTCCAAACTTCAACGTGGACCCGACATTGTGTGCCTAATTCTCGTAATGTCCTTTCTACTCCGTTATAAAGCGGTTGAATTTGAGCAGTTCGGATTCCTGCAACGTGCACCAAAGCGAAATAAAAGGCTGCTCTTCGCCATGAGCGAAAGAGACGGATCGATGTCCTGACCGACGTTTCCCATTCCACCCCACTTGATGTGCGCGAAACCTTTCAGTTCGTGAACAGACCTCCAACGGCCTGGACAAGACATGCCGCACGGCCTGTCCCAACCTGTAGTAGAAATGTGGAGGGTGATTGCGCCTGGAAATCGAGACGTTGTGCGGAAAAAACGGTGATACAACGGGTCGAAATATAGCGCATGCATCTGCTTTCTCCAGCCTTGTATGTGTTGTTGTTCCGACACATTTTTCAGGACCGGAGTGATGATTTCAGCCGCCCCAATAGCGATCATCTGGTCCGTGTTCGGGGACGCAAAGAAGAGGGGACCAAGATTGCGTCGCAAGGAAAAGGTAATTGTCACCACCGATCCCTGCAAAACGTCAAGACCAGGACCTCGCTGATATTGCTGTTCAGCTCAACACGCACCGGCATGGAAGTATGACGGAATATCAGTCTCCACCTCCAGTGGAAATATATGCCCTGCACTCCAACTGCGATCCTCCAACACAAACCCAGACTCCTTGGTCATAAAGGTTTCCCAAGCATCGAAGTTTCTCGTAGTAGCTTATCACGTTCAAGTTGTCGGGACGTGGCACATCGGACAGAGTGGACGCGACAGCCAACGCAACTGACCCTACGATCCAGCTGTGTGTTCGCTCCAACACTCGAAAAAAGCCCTCGAACAAAAAGCTATGGCCCTGTTCGTGAGACGGAGGAACGAAGCCTGGGCATTTGGTGAAAAAGGGGGACGTGTATCTATAGGTTCTGGACTTGAGATATTCCTTAGCATACATGCTGCACGCTCTGTCGACGTGCGAGAAGCGGAGAATGTCGATAAGAGCGAGAAAGCGCAGCATGTATAGGACGAGTGTCGGAATTGACTCCAAAAGTCATGAGGAGGAAGGCGTTTTGTTTTGCGGTACGGCTGTACTCGAGTTTTCAGGGCTGGGCGGGTGCTTAGGCATTGTGTGGAACGACACTAAAAGAAAGCGCCTTTTTATTCGTCTCGCTGCGTTACGTGCGCACAACATTAACCATAACAATCCTACTCGTTCACGTCGTCTCTTTCGAAATTGGGTGAGATCGTTTCGAGGAATACCCTGTCAGGTAAGTCAGCGGGCAGCTCCCAAATTGAGCTGCGACTAACTTGGGAATGACCCATTCGAGAGCCACTATATCGCCGGTTGTATGTCCACGAAAGGCCTGTTTCGGGACTTGCCACGCTTGAAAACCAAAACATTTCCTCTCCAGGCCCGGTCGAGACCGTCCACCGTTTTCATTATGTGGTAATTGACTGGATGGACGTCATTCCCAGTCGCATGCTGAGGCGCAACAACGACTGTGAACGAGTACTGGCATTCCCCGCTCTTCATGCTTCGACTTGAAATTGAAGTCGAATACCCGCCCCTCCAGATCCACCCAAGCTTCTCCGCTCCCTCTTGACGCGTCGAACCACAGCTCTGCGTTTACTTGCGCAGCTGTCCGAGCTTGGCGCACGTCTCCCAGAAAAAGGAGACTCTAACCCACACCAGCTGTGATATGACAGGCCCGTCCGGAATGAGAATGGCGTGCACAGATTTCGCGCCCTCCTACTCTTGTTACAAACTGACTGAACGCTTTGGTCTGTCACGTACCATAAATTCGGAAAAAAGCGACTTCCCTGGTCTCCGATATGTTATACCAATTCATTGGCGGAATGCCAGTGGAAACTGCTCGGTGAGAAAGTGCTCATGACCAAGCCTGCGAGTACGACAACTTGGGAGCCATCCCTGTTTCCGACGTCTTTTATGGCCGTCCTCCTGTCGTCCACGCGCTTCGTCAGAAATGGGTCGAAAGCTCGGTCACCGCATCGTCTCCAAGTCCGTAAAAGGCACCTTATGTCAAAAACTGCACCCTGCACACGGAGGGACATGTCGTAAACGCGACGACAGCCTAAAACGGAAACACGCTTAATGGAACCCGTAGGTCGCTTGCCGTGACACTGTCGCTTGCCCATATGTGGTAAGTAACCGTATCTGGTGGATCCTACTATCTTGGGGAGTCTTCACCTCACATCGTGGGTATTCCGTTCTTCGCCGTTAACTTCAGCTCACCGATGAGCGTGTCGGGAACAGTTCTCGCACATCCTTTCGTCTCCGTTGCAGTGCATAAAGCTGCAGTTTACGTCTGGTCCTGACAGTTGCCTTCTGTCATGCTCCCCGCTCTCAGTTGCCCTTTCCCTCCGTGGACTGCAGAACCACTCACACTTGATCACATCGGCCGATTCCTAGAGGACCCTCAGATCACGGCCCTCGCTCGCTTGGCATACGGTTATAGACTTCCACCGACCGAACTCGACCTATTGCGACGTCATGGACGAACCAACTGTCTTTACAGTAGACGGCTTGGTCGATCCTTGCATCTTCTTCCTATTTGGCCGGATAGAACAAGAACCTGTGAGGTTGAACATGTCAGATAAAGTATTCGCCGCTCATCTTGTACAGACGCTCCAGCATCCCCACCGCACCTTTATCCTCGGTTCGGGAACGGACGCTCGGGGCAGCATCAAGGCCTTGTTCGCCAAGCAAATAGAGGCAGGTCGGTAGGCCAGTAGCTTGCGGTGCACGTTGTCTCCAAGTACATGCTTCTTTTGACCACTCGTAGACCGTAACTCACCGTCCCGCAGCTCCACAAAACGGCCTTTTCTGCAACAGAAGTCCACTCCTCGACCGGGCGGTGCGGAACTATACTTGGAAATACACACAGACCACCGAGGCGACGCTCCATGTCACGTATACCGCAGCAATGGGGAAGGAGAGACAGTTACGCGTCCTTCCTGGTCCGAAACCGATCCCGATCTCTGTCGGGGAATGGGTCTTGATTCAAGGCGTCGTTCCATCTCCGTGAGGAACCTGAATACGAAGGGAAAAAGGTGCGAATGCACTCTGTGCTTGACGAGCGCTGATAGCACTTTCCTTCAGTCCTACGAGTTGCTTGCGCATCACATCAGAGTGCTGCAAGTCCAGGAAGGCGATTCCGGCGCACCTACAGACCCTGTCACTGCTATGCACTCCTCCGACATGGAAATAGACTCACGCGTTCCCTCTCCGTTCCCCGACGCGACTGTGATTGACATGGACACTGACATCGCCACGGGGCGTTCCTCGCCAACCACTCACTCCGCAACACAATTTGCCTCCCTCGGAAGAAGAACCTGCTTCATCCGTCGACGCAATGAACATCCTCCAGCGATGACATACTGTCCGACTCGACGCCTAGGACGTTGATAGACAGGCGAAAATCCCGACCGCTTCGCTCCAGAACTTCTGGGTCATCTCTTCCCACCCCCCACACCAAGAGAACGAGATCGGTCACAAAAAAGCAAAAGACCTGTTCTCAATGCTTTGCAGGGTACGCGTCGTAGCACAAGACTCGCGGTTCGCAACGGGGAAGGTCCTAGCAAAAAGGCAAAGAGTCAGTTTGAGGTCTAATAAGTACTTGAATGGTTTCGCACCGTGGTTTACCGAATTGTTCAACCAATACAAGGCCCAAAGCCTTTTCTTCCACTTTGAAGGACGTGGCGAGCCTCTGAGATGAATTGCCGACAGTCATGTTCGACGCTCCAGAAAGACTTTAACACCTTAGGTGGTTAATTACAAAGTCGACCAGAATTGATGACAGCCTCCGCCAACAACACCGACTCGCCCGGCCACCGCATTGAGCTGGACTGAAAGTCGTTGGCGATCAAGTTTAAGCAGGTACTCGATGTACTCCGGCCCAGAGTCCAGGTCGGCGTCGACCAGCGGTCGATTTTGCGGAGGAACGTAGATGCATCTGACTGAGGTGTTTGCCGGCCGCGGGAGGGCACGTGTCGATACGATGTTGTTCTCCACTGTTCAAGTCGTCCAAGATTACTTGTACGACGCACACGCTTTCCGCAAGTCGAAGACAAATTTCATCTCCAATTCCGAACTTTTGCGGGACGTGCTCGACTTTCGCCTCCAACAATGCAGTATGAAACGCCATGTTGTCTTCGATAACATTGTGAGGGGAATGCATGGACACAAAGTGCCCTCAAACACGGCTCTTGGTAGAGAGGTAACAGCTATGTCGTGTTCATCGGTTGCCTGAACTCGCAGGCTGGAAGTAGCTTCGTTGTGCATTTTTGGATCAGGATTGTTTTTACGTTCACCTCTTCTGAGCGTCCACCTATAACTACTTAAAATTCTCGGTTGGCGCTCAATCCTTCTTCCAGTCGATTCGCTTCTGTCCTGATAATCGCACCAACGAGCCTGGCGGGGCAAAACCGAAAGTCATTTCTGCGAAGTACACGTCTGCGCTACATGCCAAACTATTACTCTACGTCGTGCACAGCAGCTGATTTTCTTCGACATCTAACGCCGAACTCGCAAAGTCCTAGACTCCTTCACTCCAAAGTATCGGAGCTTGCAGTCGATAGCATGTCAAACTCGACTTCATCGTTGAACGAGGTCTACGTCGAAAGTACTCGTCTTCATCCTGCGATGATTGCGCTGCTGAAGATCGATCAGACGGGACGTCGTCAGACATGGATGTCGACAGCATGACGAAGTCGTCTTCTTGCTTACACGGTTGTGCTTCGACACGCGCTTTTTCCACCTGCAACGACTCCTCCACCTGACGTCGACGGGAAGCGGAACCCCACGCCGAAAGCGCTTCAGGACAGTCGCCCGCTTCCTTTATACGCATCTTCTTCATTTCCCGCGCAAAGATACTGTACTCCTGTATCCGCGTAAGATAGGTCTTCCGACGGCAAAACTAACTCACCCTGTGCTGCCTGCCAGTGTTGAAGTCGTCTGTATACCTGTGAATACTGGTTCCCACTATGACAGTGTCGCCCAAGGCGAAAGGAAAGTTACTGCCGTCGCCAGTAACTTTGAGCTGGCTATACTTCCCGTTCGCGTCCGGCACGTAGCACTGTGTGAATTGAGACCACGTCCACACGTCTACAGTGATTTCGTCTCCGGTGGAACAGGGCGGATTTTTGGGGACTACATTCGCACCTTTAGCATATACTTATTACGGTCTCGTGAAGAAAACTAACTTACCACGCGCATTTTCCCGATCCCTCGTCTGATCTGCGTTGTACATGCAGTCAAGAGTCGAAATCTGCATCAAATACAATGCAGGCTAGCGCATCCCTGTCCCATCCATGCGACGACCAGTCAGGCACACGCAATCTCATGGAGGTGAGGTGCCCCACTCGAACCTGAAAGTTGTTCAGTTCGGGTCTACGACAATGAACCAACCTACAGGAAAGACTGCAAATTTCACCGAAAATCACTGGACGATATCGACACTCCGGGCCTCGAGTAATGACTCGATCACCAACGTATTTTGTTGTAGTAGTTGCCATTCGCAAGCGGAGGGTGGAAGTCTGTTTCGTAGACAGCCAGGCCCAGGAAATCGGATTCCATGTTGATAAGAATTCTTTCCATGGTGTGCGCAGAAACGCGAGCACAAGGTCCGAGATAAAACTCCATAGCAGGCAGGGCAAGCTCGCGAGGCCTGCTATTTAACTGAAGCTGCTGTGCGTCGAGCCTTATTCTGGTTCCTACCATCGCTTTGCCAAGAAAGTATGTTCCGCTTGGGACCCTGTGCGTATGTTTGTAGAACTCGCCATGCGCAGAAACCCTTCTGAGTCCCTCTACGATCCCTAAGTGAGAGGTTTCCCTTTTAGACCAGAGCACCGAGACCCGCCGATCCTTCGCCGCGTCGCTCTTCTCCGGTAACAGGCATCTCACTTCGCGTGCACAGGAAAGGACGTGTTTCGCAGATACCTGTAAAGAGAAGAAAAAGCGCGCAAGCGGAGATGAATGAAGAGACCAAAGGGGGGGAATTACTAGACATGGCACGTGCTTACAAATTTTTGTCACACACTTCACTCCCAAAATGGCACTTGCCTAATTGCGACGAACTTACGTCTCACGGCCACTGGCACGCACCGCTCCCAAACTCTGCATACCGTCGAAGTTGTCGTCAACCTATCATGTCGCTTCACCTCGAACATATCCAACGCGGGCTCCTTATAAAGCCAACCGGTTCAGGCTGATCGCTTTCTTACCGTCTCCTGTTCTACGCCATGCTTGACAGTGGTATCCTTAACCTACTAAAACTTTGTCTCCAGATCGTCTCACCTCACTTTTAGTGTCAGTCAGTGGCAGGATGTCTCAATTGAAGGCCCAAGCCCAATTTCTTCTGTCTAACGCGGCCGACCATCAGAAGCGCATCTTGCTTTCCTCCATGACAATGCAGCGATTGTTTTTCACGTCACCCAATCCGCTGAACTGTTCAAGGTGGTCAGCTCCTTTCTCCAGTCTACTCGACGACATGGGAAACAAGACACGGACCTCGACTCCGTGGCAGTTGCAACGAGTGGACTGCCCGGCGAGGAAAGCAGCGTAGAAAAAGGCGGCGACTCGAATGGCATCTCGAATATTGCCAATGCCACAGGCAAGTGCACGCACCTCCGATCTTGCCTTCTTACAATGTTCTTCAAGGCTTTTCCGATTTGCCCCCTGAACTGGGTCTGCGTGTTGTTGACCATCTCCCTTACGCCCGACCGATGTCGTTTCGCACAAACCTCGAACTACGCTGCAGCACTCGCCGCCGAAACTCTACAGTCTGCCGCCGCCAAACTGCTAGCCAGTTTTTCCCTCCTCTACGAGGACGTCAAGATGATGCAGACCGCCACCGGCCGCCGCATTCTATGGACTGGCAGTAGACGCGCTCCTGAGAACGACTGAAGACTGCCTCGAAGTGACTCGTCTCGAACTCGTCGTACCGAAGGCGTTTGGGGCGGTAGTGGCGCGGTTCTTGGCCTTAGCCTCTCAGTATACCATGCGTCGGACGACTCGGAGGACAACGTCGCTGTCCTCAACGTTGCCTGCGCGGTGTGGATCCTAACGTCAGTCTCGCGCAAGATAATCGTACTTGAATGTGACACTTCGAACCCGCTCGATGTGATAGCCCGCTCTCCCATAACAAGCCTGTACAACGCCTGGACTGCCAACGAATTATGGATCGGCTACGCGAACCTCACAGCTAGCGGGGTCGCATACGCTACGTCGCTCAACTTTCCGCTCCTCTCCCCGCCCTCTGCGCATCGAAAAATGTGGCGAGTCATGCGCCAGTGCATGCAGGCAGGGCACGTCCTTTCCCTCCGAGGTTACACATGTCCCCACATCTGCGGTGTTGACGTGAGCTGCCCTGCGACTCTGCGCACGAGCTGCGACGCAGGCTGTGCCATAAGCCGTTTTCCAGTATGGAGATACTCCTCTGAGTCCGTGCATCGGCACCAGTATGCTGGTCTATGGGAGGCGGCGGGTGTGCGCAAGGCCATCTAGCCAACGGAGTCCGCACTCGCCGCTTGAGTTCAGACGTTCACGGTAATGCTTCTTCACAGGAACTTGCTATACACTCATCTCTCTGTTGCAGACGAGAATTGGCGCGGAGTCATTCGATTGTATTTGCAATCCACCGCTCCGCCGTCCTTGTAGCGGGCTACACCATGCAGTACTCTGTCCGTGGCGCATATAAGACGACATCCGTCGACGACTGCGACAGCACGGCGACGCGTTTCACCCTCTCCTCGATACTCGTAGTCTGTATCGCGCTTTGCGCCTGGAATAGAATGATACGCTTGTCATGGTATCTCCGTTCTCATTCATCGATGAGGTCTACGGCTTGTCCTCGCGCACCTTCACTGGTCTTGTCGTTTTTTCGACCGCCTCTGAGAAGAGCCTAAGTGACCGAAAATCCTGTCCGGCGTGCTTCGCTACAAGAGCCTCAGTGCCTCCGCATATTCCAGAAATCCAAGTATGTGACGTGTTCGGAAAAAGACGCGCAGTCAGCTCGACGTCGCAACCAATGAACTCGACGCCCAGCGAGTCCAGGGCGTGCAGCTTTCAGTACGGCCTTTAGAAACAGCTTCAAGTTCAGCCCCAAGTCAAACGGTCCAGGACGAGAACGACGACATGCTCAAAGCCCCGCACCCGCAAGTTAGCGAAGGAGGATCTCATTAATTGTAAGTTGATGGGCGATACATACAAACTAGCTAGTTAACCGATGGTAATTGCGCAAACCGTTCGCTGCTTTGAAGGCCTATTTATATCGGGAGGGTCTTTAAGTCCAGAGAGTCGCAATGCGTCTTAGTAGGAGTTCACGCACTTTCTCCTTGTTTCCCAACACTGAGATGACTGAAATCTATGGAGGTGAGGTCGTACGCCCAGCTTCGTTGATACACGCCCAGAAACGCATCACACAGGTCGCGCGGTTCAACGCGGTCCACAAACAAGCAGGCATCGACCGGCAACTCGTTTCCAAACAAAATTCGTTATCTATGACACACGCGTCGAAACAGACATGGGCGTTTGTTCCTAGAACCGGTATCTGCATGTATAGATCGCCTCCCACGGACACATATTTCGCAGCGCTTGGATCTGTCTGCTTTGAAGAGCACAGTCTTGATGTGAAAGCATGCAAACAAGTGCAGCAGTATTTCAGTGACCGTCTCGCCGGGCAGCTCATTGAAGCAGTCGGGCTTCCCGTGGAAGTCAGTGTCTGCGTCTTGAGGATCCTCAACTGGCTTGTCGGCGTCCCTCTGCGATGCAAAGCAATCCGAAGTCAAACGCTTTACGCTGCAACAAGATGAGCGCGTCATGTTGTATTTCACTATCAGAACTCGTTACATGTAATCTGGAGCGCCACCGAACGGCATAGGCCCTACATCTGACGAAAGGTACGCCTCAGCTGCCTCCAACCACGCAGTTCCTGAAACAGTCGTTCAGTTCTTGTCCTCTGACCGTTCGGGGGAACTCACGGTCTGCACACACGACGAGATTCAACAGGGGCACCGTCCCTCCTCAAAATGCCTTCGCTACACCCAGAACCGCCCATTGTCCAGCACGTCGGGGTCTGGTAGGCCTGATTCACCGGTGTATTGCCATTCCGGGAAAGCAAAGAACCGGCAGCCTGCATCGTCGGAGGACCGCAGCGTTGCAGGACAATTCACGTCTTCACCGCAAATGTGAGGGCGAGGATACTCATTGAGGTGAACGCGGAATCCGGCTTCCACGTACTTCCGAAATGCAGACCACACAGAGAACCGACGCGCGAATCCGCTCTCGATGGGATACGCTGCAGGCGTCGTGATGACTAACGCCTCCTTGAGGAGTTCCGGATAAGCAAGCCATATCCCGTCTGCGTGCCAAGCAGCAACAACACAGGTGAAGTGGAATCGCACGACAGCGTCCAGAGGTTCGTCCGTGATCGACTCTATTATGTTGATCTTGAGATTATCGCCCAGCGCAAGACTCCACACAGGACCAAATCCAATGCCTTCGACTTCGTCGTAATCCGAATCGTCGGGGACCTTCACTACTCTGTAGCACGCGGCTAGAATGAAGAAATCGGCGACGGCTGGAGCTTTCCCTCTGCCGGTCACTATGTCCAGTTCCGAAGGGGACATTGCAAGGTCAGGTCGGGCGAGAGAGATAATCGACGGCCCGACGATAGCGCACCGCGCAGCAGTGAGAAGGAGACGGACGTCGCTGAACCTGAGCTTGAACCTTGCAAGCAACCTGGTAGCGGACCGCTCCAACACTTCCGGATCGACGTGCGCGTCCCGATTGCGGTAGTCGGGCGACACGGCTCGGCGAACACGGATACGCGCTCGAAGGCCGGGACCTTCGGGAAGGTCGTCGTCGATGTCTCCTGTATACGAAAGGACACGCAGGGAATCAGCTTCTTGGAAGACGAGTGAGCGATTGCTACATGCTATACGACGAAAACTCACTGGCTTCGAGCAGAAAGGAGACCAGCGACTCGGCTCGAGAGCCTGCTTCGGAATCGGAGGAGCCGCTAACAGAACTGTCATTGTCCTCTTCGTCGGCCGGACTTGTACGGTGTTTCTCCTTCGCGTCCAGGAATTCGCTGACTTCGCGAAAATGCTGGCGAGACACCAGAGCTGTAAAGCAGAGTCTCTGCGCGCTCATGGAACACAGAGCGACCTTCTTTCTCTTCGAGCTGGCGTTCGACTGCAGCAACAGCAGTTGTCGAGTCCAAGGTATATCTTCTTCGTCGGTCATGACTATGCAATGTTAGGCTAGACAACGATACTGCAGGTTGAACTAACCGAATCGCAAGAGTCTGGATCCCTGCGCCATCACCGGCCGGTCACTTCCCTGGCCTTTTATGCGCCCGCCTTCGAGGCATCTTCGGTGACTGGATCAGACCTGGAGTAAAGAAATGGGCATGGCCGCAAACGGAACGTTCAGTTAGCTCACCAGCCTTATCTGTATGTTGTTTTCAGGCCGCGAGAGAAGACGAAAGGCGCGTCGACTGAGGTTACGGCCGAATTGAGAAGACATCGATGTAAGAGGAAACATGGTGGGACACGTGACCCCTCCTCTGAATTCCCACCATTGTGTAGATCGTTGCCTCGCAACTATTGAAGACCTCTGGGTACATCCTCTTCTGTCTTCGCTGTCGACTCTCAAGGATGTTAGTGTAACTCTGATAGACCTCCTGTCTCTATATGGTCTGGTCCTTTTCGTCCTCCCTTCTTGTTTCTTGGACTTCAGATTTCTTGACGATCTTCCCATACAAGACCTTACTTTTCCCAAGACTACAGTCTTCGCAAACAGCTGTTTTATGATGACGGCTATACCTCGAACTCGCCTGAAAACAGTTGCCCGGTCTTTGAGCACGTCAAGATCGTGTGCAATGGTGGTTGATGGCCCACGACCCAACCTCCCTGAATGTTTCCGTACGGAGATCGAAAGGACGTGACTGAAGGAGGAAGAACTTCATTTCAGAATAACGTCGGAGGATCAAGGAGACATCGCCGGCCCGGTACAGAAACCTTGTCCTTCTCGCAATAAGGGAAACCATTAAGGTTCGGGCCCGAAGCTCCAGATTGACGATCGGGGCTTTGCAGCTCGTCAGATCTCACCGGAAAAGGCAAGGACGACCTCGGCAAATCGCGTAGCCTAATCGGGCGTCACCTCACACTCCATTAAGGCAATACACTTTTCTGCTCGCCTTGGAATGTCTCGACCGCTTTTGGAGACTTCCACGCACGTCCGCTTTGTCTTGGAGACGCGCTTCGCTACTTGACTTCCCTTGCTTTCCAGTTTCAGACCCTACACGGAGCCATTCCCGTCCAGGGTTCAAGCGTCGCACCTCGGATCTCGTCCAAACATATTCCTCGCAACCAACGAATGTGTGTGTAACGCCGAAAAAAAAACACTCGCCGCCGTCTCAATTACCCCTATGAATGCAGTCCAACTTCGCCGAGGCAACTCAATATGAAGCACCTTCTACGGAATTTGAACTCATTCAGTCCTATTTTAATTTCCTTGAACCTACGACAAAAGAAGGCGAGAAAAAAACCTCGCCGCTTCTCGCGCGTCTATTCAGTTCCTGGCTTATAAAATCTTTGGAGTGCATTTCGTCGACTCCGTGGACTCTGCTCTAAACCACATCCTCGCTCGCGAACTGAACATGGACTCACAAGAACCCCGCTTCGCCCCCGATTCCGCAGCCATTCGAATAAATTTGGGGTCGACAGACGTGAGCATCAACGTCCTTGCAAACAACCACTGACGTCCTCTAGCTCGCTCCACTGGAGCTCACCTTCAAGGCGTTCCTCCTCACGGACGTTGAGGAGGCCAACAAGCACCTCGATTCCATCCAATCTCACTCTGTTGTCGGCCTGGACACAGAATACAAGGTAAACGACGCGTCTGTAACTGCAAATCTATAAACCTGACCCTCGTGGCAGACCGGAAGCGGCAACCAACCCCGCGAGGCCAAGCTCTGCGTAGTGCAGATCGCAATCGAGCGGCGAGTCTACGTCCTCGACATGACCGCCATGCAAAGTACGAACATACAAGCGATGAAGGCTCAGCTAACCCTTCACAGCGTGCCCCGAAGATCTGCGCAGGATCCTCGAAGACCCGACCATCGTCAAATGCGGCGCGGGATTGAATTCCGACGCACAAGTGCTCTGGACCGCGTTGCACGTCAATGCGCGCAGCTTCCGCGATATCGGCCACATGGCACGCATTGCCTTCCCGATTTATTATCGGAAACACGCCAACCCTTTGTCGATGCAGCGATGTGTCGGGGACATCCTGCACCGCGTTATGGACAAGACCGACCAAAAAGCCGATTGGCATCTCGGGTTGACCGACACCACGGGCGGCCGAGACGTCGAGAAGCTATTCCGCTGTACGCGTTCACCTGCTCCTCGAAGCTTTGAGCCTTCATTGACCTTACAATCAGATGCCGCCCTCGACGCTCAAGCAAGTCTCGAGGTATACAGGGTTCTCGACGACTGTCTTCTAGAGACAGCGATGCAGAGGAAAGTCTACATTCCCGGCGAATGGCTGACCTACGACTGCGTCGAAGGCAAAGCGATGAGAATCGCCACGGACATAAACGACAAATACGTAGAGTGGTCGTGCAACATCTGCCCATGGTTTGTCTCCGGCGTGTTCAGTAACTTCTGGCGTTAAATATCTTACAAATGTACTGCTCGGACTCGTCTAAATGATCTCTGCGCTTCAGTATTCGAACGGCATTGAATAGAAGTCGACTCGCCATTCGGGCATTGGCCTCCAGTCGCCTAAATCGACCACGCAACGCCCATCCATTGAACCTACAGTCCTCGCCGCTTCGAAGACCGACACGGGAGCACGCCGAACAACTACCCTGCCACTACATCTCACGCCAAAACAAGAACCGAACACACCTAAGGAAAGAAAAAGACTGGTTGTCTACATGTCCGTCGACCCAAACAGTATTGGATATATTCAAAATGACCTTGAGTGAGCATACATATCAAAAACTAGTGGCGGGCCCTTTCAGAATACCGAGGCGTCCAGGCTTTGCATACAAACGAACACGGTCTATCTGAATACACAGGCATGGCACAAAGCGACGCGAAGGCAATGGCAAGAAAAAGATAATGCTCCAGCACCTCGGTGAACCTCCGACGCCGTCAACTCAAGGGACAGATTCGTGCGGACGCCGTTCGGCATGAAATGAAGAGGCTCTGTGTCAGTGAAGCGCACTGACGCCGCCGTCTACTTCGAGCGGTGAACGGAGGGGAGCACGAACAGCTAGAGCGAGGAGCCCGGTCAAGCGACTGCTGGCCGACTCGCCGTTCACGTATATTCACTGATGTGAAGTACAGTTCTACCGCACCCTACTTCCTTCAATGTGATCATCCGCTGCCCCCTCTTTCAAGCCCTGTCGCCCATAGATCGAACTTCAGTTCGGTTTCTTCTTGAAGTCACCTTCATCCGCCTTGTCTGCCTGCGACTCCCGTCTCGAACGACGATCGGGGCAGGACGTGCGGTTGTGGCCTTCTCCTCTGCATATGCTGCACCGACCACGACCCCGCCATGAGACGCGCGGAGTATTTGGTTTTGCGTTTAGGGGTTCCGGGCATGTCTTATAGTAGTGGCCTCGCTGTCTGCAGTTCGTACACCTGACTATCCTGACGTGAGATTCTGTGTAGCTTGGCCGTCAGTCCTGCTGCCTGCATCGAGACGGAGACAGACCTTCAATTTGTACGCCACATGTTGGCAAGTCCACCTTCGCCTTTGCAGGGTAATAGACAGGCGTTGACGCCAGAGAAACGGGGCACGTCTTGCGATAGTGTCCGCGCTTCTTGCAAAACCCACACCGAACCGTTTTCGTGGACCCCTCTTCCTCACTTGACTTCGAATCACCGTAGCTGTTGTCCGACTGTACGCGGCTGTCAGCTCCCACGAGGACGGTGGAAAGACTCTACGCACGTCTGCGTGGTATGCTTCGGGTATAAGAACGGAATAGCATGCACTTGTACCGGTCTGCGCGTCTGACTCCTGTAGACGAGCGAACGCGAGAGGCAGAGTTGAGACAGGGAACAATCGACCAAGAAAATAGAAAACTCGCCTTGATCTCCACCACTCTGAACGGAGAGTCACTCGAGTCGCATGGAACCGTCGTGATTTTACTGACTGCCAGCTGCAAAGAATGTTGTCGCCTCAGATCGAAATTGACAGACAAGGAAGGAAGATGACTTTGTCCACCGACGCGTCGGGGATCGCTTGAAGCTGGAGATCGTCTGAAGTGCCCCGCGTTGCGGCCTTCTCCGGCAGAGGCGCGCACAGTAATCGACTGATGTGCATGGATCGCACTGAAGGGACTTTGAAAGCTTCACATCCTTTATATGCCCGCGTCCCGAGTTGACATCAGAAAAACGGCTCCTAGCTCAAAACACCTCGAAGAAACAAGCCCGACAAAGTGCTCGGATAGGACAAAAGGATCGGGAGACCACGAGGAAGCCGATTATGGTAGTACAGAAAAGCCAAATGTGTCTAAAGAATTAGCGAGAATGGACACGACTTGTGCCGGAAAAGGAAGACATGAAATTCCTTTTAACTTTGACCTGAGGAGCCGCCTTTTATGTCCTTGCGCGGATTCACAGTCCATACACGGTGCTGCCTGTATCGAGCTAGTATGTCGTACGCTTCATAGTACCTGGTTACCTTGCATGGACGACCTCTTTGCGGGCGCTGTCTTGGGACTTGCCCTTCTGTTGCTCCTTTGACCGAAGCGCGTCACTTCTTACCTTCGTTTCCCTGGACATCGACCATAAACTTGGTTCAGGGTTAGACAGGGCCGGCACTTGGTCGACTCCAACTTACTAACCTCGAATTCGTTCACTGAGGGCAATGGTTGGTCAATAGACGTGGGGAACAATTCTGCAAACCGCTAGAAACGATTCACTGTCGCCTCGAGGAAAACGGTCGCGGTCAGGGACCTCAGAGCGAAAGATCACCTCAGACAAGGCAGATTTGTAATACTTGATTACGCACCGCTCAGCTAAGGCCGAACCATCACCGTTACGGCATAAATCAACTACCCCGAGTCTGAGTCACGCGTCAATTCTCTTCACCATGAACGCGGTTGGTGGACACGACGATAAACTGCCTTCCGCACTCCTGCTTATCTTTCTCCCTGATGTCCTGCTTCGCTCTTCTACTGGACGGTCTTCAAGGAATCACGCGCCGCGTGCAAAGAGGTCTGGGGACTTGGCGCCACAACACTAGAACTCAGAAGCGTGCACTACTGGACGAGGACAATCGTATTCCGTCCTCAACAACTCAGCCCTGTGCATACGCTCTTCACAATGAACAGGTACTTTACGCACCCGACCAAGACCACGCCTGCAACGCCTCCAGTCTCCAATACGGCTTGCTGCGTCTGGAACCTCACCGCCTCACAATACCTTTCCACCGCGTTCAAGACCTCAGCAGTGCATCTGCGATACTCTCCGAGAATTGCAGAAGATCAGCGCCAACGCTTGCGATTTATTCTGCAAAGTCCCTGCGCGCCCTAGATATCAGCGTAGATACATCTGCTTCTCGTCTTACACGCTCTTGCAGCGAATGTATAAGCCCTACACTGCACATTAAATCAAGATGCTTCCTGCGATGACACGCCATGCTCGTCCTCGAGACACCCGAGGCATCTGTCACTCTATCATCGTCAAGTTGCCACTCGCCTCCCTCCTGCCGAGGCTGCGTTCTTTGACGCCCTTGGACATCTCGAACTAGACATCGTTGACTTCGATGACATGGAAAACGTCGTCCATATGATCCTCCCTGAACTCGCCCGACTCCTTTTCTTCCTCCGTGTACACGGACCTGCGTGTCTCGGGAATTCTACCCTTGCACGCTCCTGTTGTCGGAGACGGTCGGTGGGGGTCGTTTCACGCGCGAGCAACGTGGTGGAAGGACACGTCGACTTGCAGCGCATTTGCATGCAGGACGGGGACATTGTCGACAAATACCAACGCGTAGTTCACGGAGGGACCTGGGACGACGAAAAGTAGTACGCTGATTGTTGCAATGACACGAGAACATCTTAGCCGTAAATCTGGCCCGATATTTTTTTTGCTCCTCGATCTTCCTTCGCATGCGCGTAGACTCCAGCCGGGAAGTCGACGTATATAGCTGTCGATACCTTCTCAGCCTTTACCTGTATATTCTGCAAAACACTTGCACGAACGTTACTAGACTCTGCTTCTGGGCTCCTAATGTTTGCTGTCCTGTTGCGACTCCGTTGCTGCGTCTCCTGAGGCGACGCTAACGACCTCCGCAACTCGGAGCAAAGAAATTATATCTCAATCTAATAGATCGAGTGCTGACGAAGGCTTATCTTCATTATCACTTAAATGTCTCCATATTGTTCATGACCGTGATAATGGTCTCGCACTGCGCGAATACGTCAGGGAGTCGCCCACAAGCAGAAATTCGACGCGAGCATTGCAAATGGGGAACGAGAATAGAGTATTTTGATGCGCATCGAACAACAACGGTCTCGTACTGCCACACTCAGCTCCGACCCTCCACACTCGAATATCCCTGAACTGCAGTGTAAACCTTCTGAGCTGAACGTCCTCGTCTCTCCTCCATCACGTTACTGTTCCTCTCGTCACCCGTATCTCATTTCCCTCAGGCTACTCTTCTTCCTGTTGTTCTCTTCGTCTGCTGAACGTCTTGTCCTCGTATAGCTGACAACCGCTACCATGAATCAACATCTGGGGAGTGCCCATTTAAGTCGCCACGCCAAGGGCACAGACATACGAGAGCAACCTAGAGAGAGAATATTGGCATGTCAGTAGAGACGTCTGATCGAACGACTTCCTGCTGCTTGGTGTTGGAGGAGACGCGGAGAGAACACAAGCCGGGAACAGTGACATATCCGCTCGTATCTGAGTATATGGGAGACACGACACGAGCACGAGGACTGGAAAGCCCGGTCAAGCCTCTCAACAGGAAGATAATCATCTCGTCAGGAAAGGTGTTGTCCATCCACAGCTCCTGCAGGTCTGGCCACAGGCCGCGCCAATGTACGGCAACAGCGTGCAATAGAAGAGCAAAGTCTGAATCAGACCCGCGGCAATCCACGCTAGTCACAGAAGGAAAAGCTTTCATGAGATCTTTCAGCGTCTCGGCCGAATGCACAGCAGTCTCGAAGGTAAGGAAGCGAAGGCGCCGTCCCGCCCTCGCCAAATGCCCAGCGACGCCTCTGGTGCCTTCTTCGAAATCAGTTCGAACGTGCAGGCGCTGCAGAGACGGGAGGACGAGAGTGTCGAAAACGCAGGAATCGACGTAGTCCTTGACCTCCAACGACAAATGAGTCAAGCGAGGAAGAACAGTGTCGGTGACAGGAAAGGGATCGACAGCAAGATCATAGTCCATGCAGGGGACGTCCTTGATGACCAGCTGCTCTACGCTGCATGCCGCGGAGAAGAGGCTGAACAGATCCCCGACGGTGGGAGCAGGATCGTCTATTCCAACGAGATGCAGGGAAGTGAGGTTGGAGTAAACGCTCTCGTCCCACGGGAGAATACTGAGAGAGACCCTCATGCTATCTAAGAGAGGGGTATGCCCCCCGAACAGCACAGAAGGGACCAGGTACTCCTCGCTCACCCACTCGTCGACGCGTCGGTAACCTCTGGGTATCTCCACCGATGCGCGGACGACCCGAGGACCTCTCATGGACGAGAGACACCGCAGCACATCGTATCCGTTTTCAAAGTAGTCGGCAGCGATGCTGATCCACACACAGCGACACATCACCGGACCCAACAAGTCGTCAATCATGCGGAGAGAGTCCGGGAACGTGTCCTCATGCGAGACACTCGAGTCGAAAGTGTGAAACCGAAACGCGAGAGAAAGTGGCGCCGACTTGGACTGGGAAAGCCGAGAACTAAGAGAGGAAGGAGATGTGCGATGCGTGACAGCTATGCTGGACGCGAAGGATGGGGCACTCGTGACGATATGCCACCAGCGGGAACAAACGCATCCCAACAGTAGAACAGACTTCCACCACGCTTCCGGGCATTCGTCAAACCGATCGGGTGCTAGCAAGAGGATCACAGTTAACACCTCCACAGGTAAGGACTTTATATGAACGGCTGCGAATGAGAGTTGTCAGGAGATACCATACGACACACAAAAGAAAGAAAAATACCGCTGGCGAACGGCCGAAACGCGCGAAGCTTTTGAAAGTACGCCTCACCGACCAAGTATTGAAGAGAAGAACGAGAGACGGGCGTGTTATGCAACAGCCTCAGGGTGTCCGTCGCAGACATAGATTGAGATGCCGGAGAACCAAAAGCACGCCATATATATAGCGACGACCAGAGACGCGACGAAAAGGAAAGACATAGATCAGATTTTCCCAGCAGTTATTGGAGATACCAAGCCCCAAACAGAGTATACGGGGCAAACAGGGAGACGCGAGCGCACTGTAACAGCAAAGCCAAAAGGGTCATGACCAAACCTGGCCTTCCTTCCCTGAAGTGGCAGTGCTCCTTCTATTTCTGTTTCGCTTCTGACATCAAGTTCTGATTCGGCGACCCTCCCAAACACCCTCTGAAATGCGGCGACGCCTTGTTTTTTCCTGCATTCGTCCTCGCTGGCCGCCTCCTGCTGCAACTTCATGTAACTTCCAATACACTGCAGAGACCTGCACGGCTGTTTCGTTTTTTTTGCCCCTTGCGTTAGCCAGTTGACAGACAGAAATGGCCAACTTCCTGAGCAGTGAGTCGGCAGGACGGTAATGCACGCAAGTGCCATTGACACCATGGAAGTCCCAGGAAAAACCATGCGCCAGATATTTACCATGGCCCTCGGCTCCGTGTCAACGAAGGAAAATGTATACGAAAACGACCTTCTGCGACACCGCCTGAAACATACTTGTTCAACATTCAGCAAAGTCGTGGACCAGGTGCCTGCGCTCTGGTCCTTCATCTTTCTGGAGACCGCCAACGACAAGCGAGCCTTTCCCCTGGACACATGTAAAAGTTCCGTTGACACACACATCTCTAAATCTGGTACACGACCTTTGCACATATTTTTCGACGTACCCGTTGGGCCGCTCAAGGAAGCCGCATCCCACTACATCTGGACTGCTTTACTTGCAGTTTCTCCGCGATGGAGGACGTTTTTCCTCACGGGACCTGCACATTGCGGACTTGACGGTCTATGCGTCCACGCCTTGGTGGAGGGACTTAATCTGTCGAGCGCAGTAAACTTGAAGATCCTCGTCATAACAAAGAAAGCCAACCTTCCGTGCTCGAAAAAACACGAAACTGTTGTCCTGGCTTCCGACAGTCTGCAACTAGCTTGTTGCACCATCGCGGCGCGTATCGCCTTTACACCCTCTACTTCCCTTCAGTATCTCCACATTGCCACGCACAACGGCCGGCAGGACTTCGACTGGTCACCCTTCTTTTCTTCTTGCGCAAATCTCCGTCAACTCTTCTGGGACACAAAACACGTCCTTGCTTTCTCTAGAACAATACCGCTACCTTCCCTCCACCGCTTGACATTGTGGACGTTAGAGTTTCTTCCTTCCATATTCGCGCCGCGTCTGGCAGCGTTGGAAATACTGGACAGGTCTGTGCCCGCAGACATGCAACTGATATCCACTCTTGCCGGTTCGGCGGTCCACTTGAGATCCTTAGTGTTGCAACGCCAACCCTGTCACGAGCGCGTCGCTCCTAGATATCCTCGAAAAATGCCCGCACCTACAACGACTCATGCTGTCCGCCTCAGAACCTCGAGCACCGGTCTTGCACGCGTTGTCCAGGAAGCTCGGGAGCCAATATGTTACGAACCAGAGATGCAGGTTGGCGGGCATCGTCATCCAAGGAGACCCAAAACAGCACGACACAGGCGACGAGACGTCCGCGTGCCTGGAGCTAGAGCGCTTGTGTCATCAGCGAACGTACCCCCGTGCTGACTGCACTTTTTTCGTGCCATTCTGCAAAGGAACCTGCGTAATGGTGACCCACTTCCCTTATCCTCTGACGACAAAGGACGTGATCGACGCATACTCACATGCGCATGTCACTCGTCGAATCCCTTTTGCCGTTTCCGTGCTAAAAGTCTGGGCCACGGAAGGTGACAGCCTGGGCAACATACCGCAAGGAGGCACTACTCTGATGATTTTGCTGGATCTGCAGTGGAAGGAAGCGAACTTTCTGGCAGCGTTAGGCTTCGAATACCACGGTAAGCGATACAAGATGCTCTGCAACAAGTCCGTTTGAGTTCCTCCGAATTTAGTGCCACGGCACGTAGACACGAGTCCACTGTACCAACAGTCGCTGTCCAAGAATGCACGATTTTTCCGACATCCATGCGTCGCCTTGCCCTTCCGTTCAAATTTGAGAATGAATTATATTCAATGCCGTTGCATGAACCACTCTGCAGTGGCGGATCCGCCTCCATAGCTGTTCAAAGAAAGGGCGGGACAGAATTGGATAAGACAGAAAAAAAGAGGCGCTTTCCGCCATGCACTTGATAGATGTTGGACTGTCGTGTTCTTTATCGAACTCAGACACCAGGCAGCGAATACGTGACGTTCTTGGTTCTACGATTTCTGGCACGTAAGACTTCTCGCATTTCCAGGTGAATTTACGCATCGAAAAGGACGTGCATGTTGATCTCGTTCGCGTACAAAGCCTGATACTGTGTCACATAGCACTATCGACACTAGAGAAAGGTTCCTTGCGGTGATCTGGACGTCAACTGGCGGAGCCCGCCGCCCGATTACAGTACCTAGACGAAGATGGCAAAAGTTGTCAGCTGCAGCTAAAGAAAAACGACGGCCAATCCTCCTTACATGTAGTCAGGCAGATCATTGAAAGGCATCGGTCCGACCTCAGAAGCCAGGTATGCACGCGCGGCCTTCATCCACTGATCATCTGGTTCCAGTTCACTTCACCGACTGCGCGTAAAAGGCCTTCAACTCACTTTCTTGAGAGAAAACGGGAAGTACTGGAACGTCAGATGCTCCCGACAATATCCCTACCGTGCAGCCCCTGCCGCCCATCGACCAGCAAGTAGACCTCGGTGGTCCTTCGTCGCGAGTAAACTTCCACTCGGGGAACGCGTAAAAGCGACAACCGTCGTCGTCTGACGAGCGAACGGTGGCTGGACAGTTTTTGTCTTGTCCGCATACGTGAGAGCGAGGAAACTCGCCCAGACCGACCTCAAATCCGAGATCTGCATATTTGCGGAAAACCGACCAGACGTCCACACGACCAGACAACCCTTCGCGCATAGGAAAGGAGGCGGGCGTTGCAACGACTATTCCGTTCCTGGTCATCTCAGGATAGGCCAACCAGATTCCATCTGCCTGCCATGCGCTGATAACGCACGAAAAATTAAACGCGACAACGACATCAAGCGGATTATTTGTGAGAGACTCGATTACGTTGATTCGAAGCGAGCTGCCCAGCGCGAGGGTCCACCTCGGACCTGCACCTCGCACGTTCTCGTCCTGTTCCGGTCCTGCTATGACTGCGTACGATGCCGCCAAGATGAAGAAATCTGCTATCGCGGGTCCTTGGCCACATGCAGTGACCACATCTAGATTTCCCGGTACGACGCTGAGATCGGGGTGAGCTACGTGCAGTACGGAAGAGCCGACTATAGCGCATTGAGAGGCTGTCAGCATAAGACGGACATCGTCAAAGCGCAATCTAAACCGAGCCAGTAATTTTGTCGCCGTAAGCTCCAACAGAGATCCATCAACATGGGAGTCGTAGCGCGGATAGTGAGATGCAAGTGACTCGTCGCGGACCCGCAGCCAAAGGCCGGGTCCTTCAGGTAGTCCATTCACGTCTCCGTCGAACGAACTGGAGGAAAGGCAGCCGACTGCATCAGCTAAGGTGGCCTTTAAGCTTGCTGCGGGAAGAGGTGAACAAAGACAATTGAAAGAGACTTACTGTCGATCGTTGCGGGAACAAAAAGCGTTTCACGCCACTCGGAACTACCGATAGATGGAACAAGACGCGCGCTGGGTTTCTCGCGTTGCCCAGAAGTCCGCAGCAGCTCCAGAAAGTGGCTGACACAGCGGAAGTGCTTTCGAGAGACGAGGCAGGTGAAGCATAGCCGCTGCGTGTTCATATTCGATAACACCTCTTGCTTCTGCTCGTCGTCGACTTCAGAGGACAGGACTTTTAACTGACGCGACCATGTAAGGTCTTCTGAATCGGCGGGCACTTCACAGCCGTCTCAGCGCTCGAACCTGTTCATGCAACGCCACTTACAGAAACTAGTGAGCCTGACGGGAGCGGCGGTCATTGAGGAGATTGAGATGGACATGAAAGTTTCTCAGACTTTAACGAGTGCTGTCCCCGATTGCCTCCGGCTTGTCGGGAACACGCTCTCGGTTAGCTGCCGACCGCCATATAACGAGAAAGCCAGTTGCAGGCAGTGGTAGGTCCGGTTAAGTACATCTCTTGCGCATTTAGCAGTGGGCCTCATTTGGAAGTCACTTACGGCGCCTGTGCGACCCTTACGAATCCTGACGTTTACGAATCTGATCGGAATCAGGTCTTTCCCGACATCTTTCCCAGATGATGTCATCGTGATCCCATCGTTATCGATATACCCACAGCAAAATCTACAACTTCGCTTGAACTTGACCAATTCACCCTCCATTCGCTGTCTTCAACCTTTCGCTACCCTTAATATGCTGTTTCCTGCTTGCTGAGAGTACTATCGAACTATGATTGACACTGGTAAGTTTAAAAGGGAGTAAATGAGACGGGTTTAGTATATTCTGACGGGCGAAACTTCAAGTCCCCGTAGAGATTTTGACATTGATAATCCAAGGGGGATCCTCCCCTGCTACTCTGCAAACAAGGCAAGAACTATACGACTATGACCTACGAAGACACCGCTTGTACCAAGTTTGCCAAAGTTTGAGATACAAGATCGCTGACAACGCAGTATTTTGGACTGCCTTGTATCTCGACAGAGCTGACCCCTCTGGTCGACACAAATCGAAAATTCCGGTCCACGAGGCCATCGTCGCTGACCACGTCAAGTTCTGTGGACAAGGCCGACCGCTCAATGTTTTCTTCGGCTTGAAATGCAACGGAACTCCGACCTCGCTATACGAAAGGTTGTGGACAGACCTGATCAGGAATAACAGCATGTGGGGCAACGTTCTCGTCTCCGCTAACAGCGTATGCCGAGCAGACGAGCGGTGCCTGCATTCCATGATACAGGGCGAAATGTTACTTAATGCTTCGCGCCTGCAAAGCTTCGCTGCAGTCAAGAATGAAGGGGAGTACGCTAACTGCCGTGGCCCTCACAATGTCGTTTCCCTTCCAGTAACAGCACAACTGAGCACCATCGCAATAGAAGTCCCGGCCAGGATCATTTCTGGGACCTCAATCAATCTCAGGTTATTGGACGTACGCACAAAAGCAGATGATACAACGTGGTGCCATTTCTTTGACAGTTGCACCAGTCTGGAAGAGCTGGTGTGGCGAAGAGACGGCCCCGTTCGGGCGACAAGGACGGTGTCAGTCCCCTTGTTACACGTCTTTCGGACGCAAAGCGTGAATTTTCCACCTCCCATTCTCGCGCCGCACTTGATCACCCTGAATGTCACGGACGAAGAGAATCCGTTCACTGCATACCAATTCAAATGTCTTGTTGGGACCAATCCCGCGCACTTGGAACATCTCGACATGTTGCCAAACCCTACGCGAAAAATGGATATAGACGAGATCTTCCGCAATTGCGCAAACTTGGTAACTCTGACCGTCTCTACGACCGAAACCCGCACGACTCTATACGGCGCAATCGCCACGCGCGCACAGAACCAATATCTCAAGTTTGATCGTCGAAAATTCGAGTCGGTGCAGTTCGCGCACGGCCCACCGCTGAACTCCTGGGCGGTGACTGCCAGAAAGCGATACGAAGTGCTGTGTCGTGTGGCGTTCAAAGTGGAATTGAACACCGTCAAGTTCGAACCAAGAGCGGAGAGGTTGGGAGTCCGAAAGTTTCCTGGGGACGTCAAGTTTGGGGAAGATGCACAAGCGGAGCTGATCTTGGGGAATGGGATGGACCCCCAGATGACACATTTGTATAATCAGGACTTCGATCCCTTCCACCCGGACGCAAAACCCAGCCCTATCACTCTCGTCATCCTCACACTCGACGCCGATGGTGCAAGATCGATGTTCGCCCGAGGATGGTATTATAAAGGGGTGTGCTATAGACCGTTCAGAGACAGGCCACCGCGAGATTGACTCCAAACTTTGCTGTCAACATTCGAATATGAAATTCAAAGTTACGGTTGCGACTCCACTAAACATTTTTGAACACTTAGTCTATTTCCATGTGTTGTCGGTTTGCTGCTACCTTGTCTCAAGCTAACGCGAATCTCGCGTACCCAGATACTCGATTGGGTATTGCACGTTCGTCGCCAGATTCTAGATACTACAGCCGCAGCTCCTGTTTGTTACATCGTGAACTCGCACTATCGGTTACGACTTGTTCCCACCATACGCTATATGCTCACAACGCTAAGCAATGTCTGAACTGCAATTCAGTCGTGGACAGAAGTATGCGTCAAACTGATATGGAGTGCGACTCTACTACCTGCGTATTTACGATTTGTCCGAGCCTGCGACGAGGCAACTATGTCAGTCCAAAGCACTTCGCACTACGTTTTGCATGCAAGTAAAACGTGTCTCTGAATGTCAATCATAATCCTCGATTATAATGCTAGTCTGAACGATTTACATGCTGCGTTCAGGTATATCGACGATGGGAAGCACAAGTTTTCAATACGGCACAACGGTCAACTACAGGCAGGACGAACACCAGCGAAAGAAACAGTTCTTGGCGGCAACAAGCAAAGGCGACCTTGATAGAACGAAGCAAAAGTCAACAGCATCATCTAGGCTCGTTGCACAGCACTCTGTATCGAGTACGACCATAACAAAATCCAAACGACGCCACGATGTCCGCTTTCTCCCACTCCAAAACCAGCAGAACTACCATAGTCAAATTGCCCTTCGGTATCTTCCCGAACTGTATACGTTCTGGTACCCAGACTTTCAAGACAGGAACTTTGAAACCAGTGTAGGAAGTAACCTCGTCTCGCGAGTAGACTGCAGCAACTTCCCGCTTCGTCAAAGGAAAAGGAAAGTCCGGGATAACAATGCACGTGCCGAAAGCAAAAGGCTCGAAACAGAGGCAGTTGAAAAGACGACACTTGCGAGGCGGACAAAGGTCCTCGAGTTCCCAGCGCATGTCCAACGAAATTTCGTTTTCTTCCATTGGGTGGGTTAAATGAACCGCAGCAGCAGTCAGCCTGCGCATGGTGTTCATCCTGTACTGGTAAATGATCTTTCTGGCCAAGAACTGGAAGACAGGCGCCCGAGGCTCCGTGTCGGACATTAGGATGTGCTCCAGATACGGAGTTTTCTTCAGGATGTCGAGAAGCACGGAAGTTTTTACAGGGTTGTTGCGCAGCTTCAGGGAGGTCAAACTGGCGGCGAAGCCCACCAAGTCGACGAACAAAGACACGGTGATAGGCGTAGAATAGTCGAACACTTCCAATTCAGTAAGACGTGGGGCGAATATAGGAGGCAGGAACCGCAGGTCCCACAGCGTCAGACGAAGAAGGGACGGCAACGTAACGACCGGCGACGGCGCAAGGGCGCACCTCCTGTCCCACTTGAGATGCACGAGGTTCGTGCAAGCGGACAAGAACGCCGACCAATTAACGCGTTGTTGGTCGCGATCGCTAGCTATGTGCATATACTGAAGGTTCGAAGAAGGAGGGAAGGCGACGTCGACAGGAACAGTGCACCTAACGACGTGCAAGTCGACTGAAGCCAACTTTAGCCGCTGGTGCCGCTTCCAACAGGAGACGTTTTTCGTCGTCGCGATGTCCACGATCCTCAAGTCGAGGGCGTCTTCCATGATGTACGGACCAAGGAGCTCCTGCACACAGAGACCTGCCGAATTGCAGTAACCGTCGGCCCTGAAGAAGAGTGTCCTCCATCGCTTGACGGATGGAAGTAGCGCATCCCAGACGCGCCCGGCCTCGTCTCGTCGGCCAGGGAGGACATTCAAGTCAAACGCTATATGAAGGCGACACATGGCAGATTTCTGAAGGTGCTGGCTGACAAAGGCACAGAGATCGGATGTGTCTAGAGGAGAAGGGCGACTGGAGTTGGCAGTCTCGAGCATGATGAAGGACCACATGACGGGCAAACTGTCCACAACCCCCATGAAGAGGATGCAGGTGCGTCGAAGACGGTCTCGAAGAAGCTCGTTATCGTATACTTGCTCCTGTGTCCGCACGGGGCGAAGGGCCAGCAGAAAAATGCGGGCGACAGTGTCGAGTGGCACTTCGACAGCATTAATTATACTCAACTACATGACTAGCGACCTGTCGACTCACGGCTCGTAAATTTCGAAGGTTCGGCTGAGGCGGTCTCGTTCACGCTGGTATCGCTGGTCGAGGTTGCCGACATTTCGTAGAAATTAGCGAAGACCGGAAAAACGATAAAGACTGCGGGCTCAGAAGACGTTGCTGCAGACCCCAACAAATGTAGAAAGCCGCCATATATTTCTAGCGGGCGTTTGCGAGGACTTAAACAAATTGCAGGAAGCTGATGTAAGGAAAGAAGTCGAGGAAAAAGACAAGAACGGTATTAGCACTGCCGCGCGGTTGGCCGGCCCGCCCGGCCAAACCTTAACCTCTCTTCCAAAACCAGCAAGTACGCAGCACCTGAATTTAAAGTTCATTGTCAATACGAAGACTGGAATCATTATGGACTGGCCACCATACATTCCATATGTTATCTTTAACCAGTCGTCTCCCACTTCGTGAGGAACCCTCCCAGCAGCTATGTCTCAAACCGAAAACAGAGAAGTCGACACGCAGAATATACAGTCAGTGCACAATAAGCGTCCGAGTCAGCGTCGATCCATGTGGTTGACGCAGTTGTCAGGAATTCCTCTTTGCCGGGCGACGAGAGTCGGACGCAAAACAGCTGGAACTTAGTTCGGTACATCGAACCTCGCGCGAGTTGAATCAAGTTTCACGGTTTCTAACGGCCAACAGGCTCGAAATGGGTTCTCCCCAATTCAACACCGAGGTCGCAGCACCTACAGTCCACACACAGGCGCTGCCATGCCAAATCACTGGTCATCCCTCGCATCCAGCCACGCTCGTCGATAGACGCTCTCTCAGACCACGGTACCCGATCCCAAGTCCGTCGAAAGAGCATACAGACGTCTACAACTGGATCCCGACGGGAGAAGGGTTGGTGCGGGAATACGAAAATGAGGTCCAAGCGATAGAGAACGCGCTGGAACACGCAGAAGGGCTCGTACGAGAATACGAAAACGAGGTCCAAACGATAAAGAATGCGCTGGAACACGCCAAACTGAAGCTCGCGTACTCGAGGTATATTCTGGCAAAGACCGCGTTCTTTGTGCAACGCATACACCGCGTTCCTTTGGAGCTATGGATCGAAATATTTCACCTATGTTGCGATCGAGAAGGAGGATGGTCAGTGAAATCGCTCCAGCTGCTCACCGAGGTTTGCCCCCACTGGAAGTCGATGCTGACGGAGACCAGTGCAGCCTCGCTCTGGAACCCTCTCGATATACGTGCTGCGACTGGACCAATCTTCGAGAAACGCATGACTCTAAAATACGTCACCAATTCCAACATACTGGACGTCATCTTGTCCACCGCACAGGACGAGATTGACCTCGGACTTCTGACAGACGTGTTTTTTGGACGCCATATCAAGAACATTCGACGTCTGGCCATATACAATCTGTATTCAGCAACAGGATCACTCGTGCGACACACCTTCAGCCAATCTGCCCCTATTCCCTCCATCCGAGAGCTCTATATAGTCGGCGTCGCTTGGTCCATGGGGAAACATCCCTGCACTGGCACCTTCCCTGTTTGGGCAAAAAACATGCTCTCCGAGCACCTGGAACCCGAGATACACGTGGATCGAGGGCTACTGGCACTCACCTTGATACAGTGCATCGAGCCTGATCGCAGAATCCACGTCCCTTGGTCTTCGTTGAAGGTATATGCAGAGCTAAACACAGCTCGCGAGGGCGGTTTCATCCCTACCAGACATCTGCGCCGACTCAGTTCAATCACCAAGCTGTCGTTGGGAGGAGTGTTCTTGCCCGCCATTGCGGACGGCGGACTCGTAGAGCTGGTCAACTTGATCGACTTCGAATACATCGTCCCCTGGAAATGGAGACCAGGGACCGCGACATTCGAAGCGGTGAACTTCCCGAACCTTGAATGTCTGCGCCTACACGGCAGTCTGCGACAGACAGAGTTCTTGTTGGAAGCTAGCGACCGGTTCCACCACGATCTATCGTTCTTCCTACAACGCTGCACCTCTCTAACCACACTCGAATTGACGCTCCAGGTTGCATATAGCACATCCGTGCTAATTACCCATCTTCGATCATGTCCGTCGCTCGTTCGACTCGAAATAGGGGCATGTCCTATCGACGCGGTGAACAACTCCCTGTTTCACGAGCTCTGCGATACAACAATCCTCCCAAACCTCAAGTTCTTGAGGGTAGCCGAAGGGAGATACCCAAGGACGGAACCCAGCGTGCTCGACGAGGCTGACTCAGCCAGAGAGATAATTAGCATGATGGATTCGCGGTTTAGAAGTCAACTGCGCTTTATGGACTTCAAATGCAAGCATGAAGACAGGAACAAGTGGCAACGGAGTATACGAGGATGGGAATCTCATTGGATATCGGCTTGGGACTCCCCCGTGCAAGTCCCGATTGACTCTGAATGGAACCTCGCTCACGGCGCACGCTTGGCCGTCGAACAGTACAAGACAAGCCACGAAACGGACGGCGTCGAGCGCGTAGGACTACATAGCATAATGTACTGATGTGCACTTCAAAAGAGATGAGGCTCGACGTCGCGGAGCACGAATAGACAGAAGCGAGCGCTGCCAATACCCGGACTTCAATTTACGGGAACGCCTACATAGGCCATGAAAAACAACGAACCTTTGTAACTCTGGATTCGTAACTCTGTGGTAACTGTTAACCCATATCCTGCACAAATAGCGGGACGCCGAAATCAACGCCGCATCACTCGGCCGACTGATGAGGTAGCAGCGGATCAAGAATTCCTCGGCAGGACTCGTTTTGCCACACGCAGCACTGACCGTTACCCGCAAATCTCTTTCCCTGGATCTCCGCGACGTGGTGCACGTCCGTCTAGGCTGCACTACGCAGTACCGTCCAATAGCTGGCTGTGGGCCTGAACTCAGGTCTTCGAGTTCGAGTTCGAATCAATTGCTCCTAGCCCAAATTCACGACAAAGCGTGCTCTATGTAACTCTCTTGCAATCAACTGCCTATTGAACGATTAGCCTCGCACGACACGACAATACTGGAAGAGAAAGGAACAGCCATTCAGTAAAACCGACCCCGAACAAACTAGAAGTCATGCGATGTGCGTATTGTCCCTCGACGTTAGACTGCACTCTTCCTCATTTTTGAACGCACTTTTCTCTGTGGGTTGTTAGTTGACTTCGCTTCCGAAGGCCGTCCCCAACTACCTGCCTTGGTGTTGTTCTTCTCGTGGCAGCAAGATTTTTTGGGGAAACTCGTCCCCCGTTCCATCGCCCATCTCTGTCAGGAGGCACCGCTATGTGTGTTTCAGATGACGGACAAGAGAGGCAGGTCCCTTTCCGAGGCCTCATTGCTTCTCCCGTTCTCAAAAGGGATTGCTCGGCAAATCAGTTATCCTATATGGCGCGAAACACGCTGCCACGAGTCCTGCCTTGTTCGGTCTATGCTAACTGGAAAGCCCTTATATGGACACTAGCGATGCGACGGGCACGATCTGAACTTGCTCCCTTACGAGAACTCGTCGCTCCTCCTCGTTCCTGAAAGGAGATGCTCGACAACTCAGTTTTGCTGCATCGCCCGAAAGACGCTGCCCTGGGGCTTGCCTTTTCCAGTTCATCCTAACTGGAAAGTCCTTGTATGGATATTCCTGAACCGATGGCCACGACCTGAACTTACTTAAATACGCCGTGCAATGCTTCCAGGGGCAACGCTTTCGTGCGATGGCGGAGCACTCGCTGGAGTCCGCCTTTCGTTCATTCAAGTTGACGGAAGCAATACTGCTTGCTTCTGAGGTTATCACGCTCGGTCGCAGCGGCAAACGCACCTGGAAAGGCTTCTTGCGCCACCTGAGAGGACTCGACGACGACCAGCAGACTCGAGTCAAAGAGTTAGCTTTGGCGCGTCCAGGCTCCAAGCGCAAGGCAGGAGCCATTCAGGGTAACGCCAGCAAACGGCGCAAGCTCAACGCGGCCCCCGCGGCCCCCGCGTCTGAAGAGAGCGAGAGCGGCGATGTTTCCGACCGACCTTTATTCGACCCTCCCTCAGATGAGCTGGAGAAAGATGCAATTGCCAGGCAGGTGACGCTGCTACATTGTAGTCTTTCTCCCTGACGATGCTCGCACGCAGGTTCATAGACAGGACCGGAAACGAGGCGCTGAGGCAAGAGACTTGTATGGTCTGCGCGTCTACGAAGTTCTTCTCCGATCTGGTGCCTATGAAGGTTCGAGACATTCCAAACAAACAGCACCTCGTGCCGTGCACAGCACATCCAGCACACGTCCTCGTAGACGGAATGCTACTGGACGAGACGGCTGCGTCCAAACAACAGACTTACATTTGCACGCAGTGCAAGGCCAAGCTCTTGAAGGACCGACTACCTCCGCTGGCCCTGGCAAACGGCATGTGGGTAGGGAAAATCCCCTTTGAACTGGCCACCCTCACTTTGCCAGAGCGATTGCTCGTTGCGCTCTACTTCCCCGCAGTGTACATAGTCAAGCTGTACCCTAGGCTGCCGAACGCGAGAGCCTGGCCAAAGGATCAAATAGCTAACGGGTTGAAAGGCAACGTGTCTACGTATCGCCTACATGCCAGCGACGTAGCAGGCATGACATCCGGCAAAATGCCTCCTCCACCGAAAATTCTAGCAGCGACCATAGGAGTGACCTTCGTCGGAGGAAAGCGCAACATTCCGTTGCGAGTCCTGCCGGACATGTTCCGTGTTCGTCGGCAGCGCGTCTTTCAAGCTCTCCTGTGGTTGAAACAAAACAACCCCTTGTACGCTAACGTCGAAATATCCGAGGAGACTTTAAGACTTCTACCAGAGAACGCCGTTCCCGACGAGATACTTTCCAATGTGAAGTATTCTGAAGACGTGCACGCACTGGAGAGGGAGCAAGCGGGATATATTCCAGCCGATGCAGCTGACGAGGAAGCGGCTGGCGAGGACGATACAGAATCAGGTATGCGCCGTGTGCCTCAATCCCATACCTTCCTTGAACGCAATGTCAGACGACGGCTCCGCCATGGACGTAGATGTGCCGCCATTGGAGGACGAGTACGAGGACTACGGTACCGTGCATCGCTCGGCCAGCCACTGCCACTGACCATCGACATTTTCAGAGCCAGCCGTTATTCCGCTGCAGTCGCACGGTGTGCTAGACGTACGCGCGGACTCCGTGCCTGACAGCGTGTTGACTGCTCATGCCTTCGCCAACATCGCGACCAACGTGGTGGACAAAAATTTTGCGGTTAGGAAAAGCAGCGAATTCATCAACGAGTATGCGAGAAGGGACGAGCAGGGACGTCGATTCGACGGAGGGCCCGACAACGCGAACCACATGCTCGGTTCCTTCCCCGTGCTTTTCCCCTATGGTCAGGGAGGCATCGAGGTGGACCGCGAAGTCAACGTGTCCTACGAAGCGCATGTTCGTTGGCTGCTCCAATACGTGGACAAGCGGTTTCGCAAAGACCCGTACTTTGTATTTATGATTTTCGGCGTCTTACAGAAGCGAATGGTGTGTCGATACGCGGGGCTGCAAATCAAAAGATCTTCCCTTGTATCCAATTCCGTGTCTTTTCTCAAACTCACTCCTACCGACTTCCTCAAAGCCAGCGCAGAAGAAAATCGACGGGTACCGATCAGCAACCCCACGATTCGAGGACTCAAGAAACAGTTGACCTCTATCCGAGCCAAAGTCCAAGGCACGGACGAGTCTCGCGTCTCCATTCGAGCCCAGGTCTGGGGGATGAACCTGTGGTTCAATCCACCTAACGTCTGGGTCACTCTAAGCTTTCCCGACGAAAGCGATCCAATCGCACAGGTCCTGGCGGGTGCGGACATCGATCTCGACAACTTCGTTGCAACTGCTGGCCCGAACCGGGAAAGACGGCTGGAAAACATAGTAGCCGATCCCTTCGCTTCAGCTCAGTTTTTTCACCTGGCAGTTAGAGCCATCTTAGAGGAGCTGTTTGGAATCGAAAAAAAAACTCATGGCGCCCCTCGGCGACGACCAGGAATCATCGGAGTAGTCAACGCATATATTGGAACCGTGGAAGCCCAAGCCAGGGGCTCTTTACACTTGCACATCCTGTTCTGGTTAAAGTGGGCCCCGTCAGCAGCGGAGATGAAGGCTGCCCTCCAAACCGAAAAGTTCCGGCAGACGATCGTGGCCTTTCTGGAGAAAACCATTCGAGCGCACATTCCGGGAACCACAGGTGCTGATGTGCTGGAGTTGCCGAAAGTACCGGAGCTTGCCTATTCGCGCCCGGAAGACCCTCGTCGCGCCAACTACGAGCAGAGGCGGAATCGCGCCGAAGCAGCGATAGCGAGAGCTGTGCAAACACACAAGTGTAGACCTACTACATGCCAACGAGTGCGCAACGGAAGACTTGTATGTAAAAGACGAGCGCCGTGGCCAGTTGCACCAGAGCCGTGGATCGAGCCGACTGGAGAATGGGGTCCTCGACGCCTTTACGGCTTGTTAAACGCATGGAATCCTCCTCTTCTACAAGTCACGCGGTCGAATCAGGATATCAAACTAATAACCAACGGCCAGTTCACTAAGGACATCACTTTTTATATCACGTTGTACATCGCCAAAAAGCAGAACCAAGCATCGAATGCTTCCGCGTTGCTAGCTAAAAGCCCAGCTTTCCAACGGCGATACCAGAATGCCAGCGCAGACGTGCGAGATCTCAACAAGCGCATGGTTCAGCAATGCGCCAACACCCTCAGCCGCGAGCAGGAGCTGAGCGGGGCTGAAATAGTCAGCTACCTCATGGGCTGGGGAGACCGATTCATTTCCCATAATTTCGTGCCGATCTACTGGGACGCCGTCTCTGGAGCTCTAAGACACAAGTTTCCCTTCCTGCAGAGCAACAAGTAAGCATCTAGAACCGCCAGCGGTTCAAGCGTGCTAACATTGACATGACAGCATTCTGCAGAGAACCGCGCAGCAACTCGGCCACGTTCCTCCGAACGGTGCCTCTGAGCCACCTTATGTAGGCTAGGTCGCTTCAGTCGGACAGTCGGATCCTGACATGCTTCGCAACAGGACCCACCGGTACGACTTCGAGTCGAGAACAACGAGCTCACTTTCAAGGACCAACTGAAGGAGTACTCAGAACGTGGACTAGAACTTGAGGACATGAGCTTTCTGGAGTTCCATGTGGACACCTATGACGGCAAGGCCGTCCCTAAAGCCCGAAAGGAAACGAACGGCGGCGGCAGCGAGCAACCAGCCGACGAAGCAGAGGACGAGCAGGAAAGAGTCGAAGACGAGACGATGCACAGCGTCAACGAAGAGGGCCTTGACGAGTCGGGTCCTACATGTCCGGCACCCCACGATCCGCCTCCTCGACGCCGCGGAAGGCCTGCCAGTCGGCGCGTACCGTACCTCCCGGCTTCAGGACGTAAGACGTGTCGAATATTCAGATCCAAGGGTCTTGAAACTCTGCCGCACATCATTGGGCGATGGTTCCCGCCGCAGAAGGACAAGGAGTACCACTGCGCTAGCATTCTGGCGTTACTCAAACCCTGGAGGAGTCTCGACGATCTGTGCACCTCACCCTCCGAGACCTTCGTTCCCGATTTCGATGCTTTCATGTCCGTGGCTTCACATAAACATCGAAAGATAGTGGAGAACATACAATACTTCCACGAATGCTCCGAAGCAGCCCAGCGTTCGAAGGACATACTCCCAGAGGTCGCCTCGGGCACTGCAGACCTGCAGGACTATGTTCGGCGAGAAATAGAGCAGCAACAGCAAGATGAGTGCGTCGCAGACTTGACTGAAGCAGACGTGGCCATTGCCAGACAAGATCGGTATGCGTACAGAGAGTTCTTGTATGGCGCGGGAGCCATGGCCGTAGCTAGCAGTCTCGGACTATTCGACGAGGACCTCGTGTGTCCGAATACCGGCAAGTCATGTGGAATGGCGACCTGGGACGAGACGATTCAGTACGCTCAATGGGGAGAGAAGCTGAAGCACCTGTCGAAAACCGACGCGCTCGTCAACAGCAACCCGTTGAGCAGGCCAGGCGCAGAAACCGACGCACTTGTGGATGACGGTCCTGTCGGTCAGGTCCAAGAAGAAGTCGTTGAGTTACCCGTGGATTCGGAGGCACGCGTGCGAACGCCCCAGCAGCAGGCAGTACTGGACATGCTTAACGAGGAACAACGGCGTGCCCACGACATAATAGAACGACATCTGCTCGGAACGATGCGAGGCGAAGATCAGGACCAGCTTCTAATGATAGTACGAGGGGAAGGCGGTACGGGAAAGACTGTACTTCTCAATGCTCTGGCAGACACTTTCGAGTTTCACGGCGTGTCCAGCTGGCTTGCAAAGACCGCCACTACCGGCGTCGCAGCCAGTCTCGTTGGTGGCGTCACGATTCATTCCTGGGCCGGAATACCAATCAACGCCAAAGACACGCCCGACTGGTTCGGATCGGCGTCGCAGAAAACCAAAGACAAACGGAAAAAAAATATTTTGCCCGCACGTTACGTGAATATCGATGAATGCTCCATGCTCACGAAGAAACTGCTTGCTCAGCTATCGCAGATCATTGGCGAGACGCTTGCCTCGAATGAACGAGGCCAGCCGACTCTGCCTTTTGGGGGGATGAGCATAATCTTGTTCGGAGACTTCCACCAATTCCCGCCGATCGGAGGTCCCAGTAGTGCGCTGTACTGCCGCCTGAACTCGCTAACACAACACCAGATCGGAGCAGCACTCTACACGCAGTTTACTACGGTGGTAACCCTCACCGAGCAAATCCGGGTGGTGGACGAGAGATGGAGAGACTTGTTGCGAAGACTGCGCACGGGCTCGTGTACTGAAGACGACTTGACCGTCCTGAACACTCTCTTAGTATCCCATCCCAGCTGCCAGCTGCCCGACCCTTCCTCTCCGCAATGGGCGAACGCGGTCCTTGTAACGCCGAGGCATGGAGCGCGTGTCAGATGGAACACGGCTTCACTCGTGAAGCATTGTATACGAACTGGAAATCGCCTGTATATCTCACAAGCAGAGGATACAGTTGGACGCAAAGAAGAGCCACTCAGTTTGTTGCAAAGAGTCACCGTGACGGGTATGCCAATCAAACAGACTGCAAGGCTCGCAGAACGAGTAGAGTTGGCGGTCGGAATGCGAGCAATGGTCATGATGAACATAGCAACAGAAGCAGACTTAGCAAACGGGACGAGAGGCGAAGTTATCGACATCAAGCTGGATCCGCGCGAGCAGCCCAGTCAGTGGGAACAGGACACTGAGACGGGCGGTATCCTACTTCAGTATCCGCCGGTCCTGGTGCTATTCAAGCCAGACGTTAGCAAGTACCCCTCTTTCGAAGGACTTGAGCCAGGCATATTGCCCGTGGTTCCCACGAAGCTGAGCTTCGCGATTGAACCGCGCGGCAGGAAAGCAACCATTCACCGGAGACAGCTAGCCATGACGGCGGCCTACGCCTTCACTGACTACAAGTCACAAGGGCAGACTATACGTGACGTGTTCGTAGACCTGCAACGGCCACCGAGCGGCACCCTTACACCGTTCAGCGCATATGTCGCGCTGTCTCGCAGTAGAGGAAGAGACAACATCCGACTATTAAGAGGGTTCGACACTGAGCTATTCACCACCCACCCCAGCCTGGACCTGGAAATAGAAGATCGCAGGTTAGACGCCTTGACTGCCAAGACAAGGCGGCTATTTCCCGCAGACACTTCAAGGTCTGCGCTGACCCAGACTTAGGAGTTACAGGACTCCTTCCATCAGTTCGTGCTTTGGTCTCTGCGCTTCCCCGTGTCAATCCACGTACACAGACACAGACGCCAGTTCGTACGGCTCTTCAATCCAGTTGAGGGGCATTTTGTGGTCGGGAATACAACATGAAATCGTGAAAGAAAAAGTTTTCGCCGAATTATATCGCTTCAAGACAAGTGAACAAGTCACAGACAGTAAGTGATACGACTGCGCAAGCAATGCTACGACACTGAAAAGCCATCCAACTCAGTTAGCTTGACAATATGCGACGCCTGAATGCCATAAGCCTGTAAACGCTTTAGCGCGAAGCTGGTGAAGAGGAGTTACGATCTACCCTGGTGAAGGCCTGCGCGTCGCTCTGCGTGGGTGCTATTGACATGTCGAACCGAAACAGACTGACGGAACAAGAAACTAGATCACCGGTCGATGGAGGGTGCGCGATATCCGAGTTGTCGGTATCGACTTCACAGAACGACGTATCAGAGTCCTCGGATTCGACATCTGCATGTTCGCTGTCCTACTCGAACCGTGAGGACTGCAGATCTAACGAGTTGAAAAGAGCGCCGCTCGTACAAATGTAGTGGAGCGCGATACGCGCACAAACAAGCTGGCCGACGACGACTCGGGAGCACCGTGAGCCCAATGCTGCGTGTTAAATATTACCTGTAGAGTCGTTAGTAGAACAAGGAATCTTTGGCAACCGATAACTAACGCGATCAGCGTCTTCGGTGTCAGCAGCGGCAAGTGCTGCGAGAACTCTAAGCTGATCTGCATAAAATTCGTTGAGGACGTCTGAGTCTGTTGGACGACCTAGGACAAGCAGCTGCGAACTGGTTGAGAAGTTGGCTTCCAGTTCGTGTCCCTCACTTGAAACTGTTCTTCCACAGTGCAAACAGTCCTGATTTGACCGACGACAGCCAACTGCACGGGAAGGTCGTTTTTGTCGACAAATCTACGCATCCATTGGCCTGAGACCCGCTCCGCGTCGCCCACACGCATGCATGACGGACTGAGTGTCGCGAGAAGGTCACACATAAACACAGAATCAAGTTGAGAGCAGAACGAATCCCGACTGATCGGCATGATCGCATCAATATATTCACGTTGTCGCAGTCGCCTGGCTCGTCCACAACTACTTGACTCTTTTTGCGTCGACTTCATCTATGTGCACCGCTGGTCATCAGGCAACTCAGCTTCCGCTCGAATTAGACTCGACACAGCCACTTCGCCAGGTTGGTTGGTGATCGATCACGGGCACCAACAGGCGATAGCGACTGGAAGATAATCCGAGGATTTTGGCAGGGAGCGGAAATTGCCGAGGTTGTTTTGACTTAGTCGTGAAAACGCGAATGCCCAAAATTCAAACTTATCGCAAGGACATATTTCTTATATGTACATGACCGGAATTTAACCTGCTACAATCCTATGTTTTTAGATTTGCGAATTTCCTTTGCGTTGGACTACAATACACGGCATCATTTCTGCCATCAAAAGCCTCCTAATGCAGACATTCGTCTCATCTTTTCGTTGTCCCGCGTATGTGAGGGGAAAGTAATCGTTCTAGTGACGCAAGACGGATATTTTATGCATCCTAACTCGACCCGTCGATATCGAGATTTTTTCTGAACCTTGCATTAGAGGGGTATCAGTCGGCAGGCACTTGAGCAGCGTTGCGTGCTCGTTGGTAGCAGGGCGGAAGTTGTCGGCCCCCAGTATATTCTTCTGGGTGCTTGGGAGGTCGTTACCAGGGAACCAGTAGTAGAGTAGAGGCCACCAGAATGCGAGTGTCTTGCCGCTGTCGGTGGGGACATCGAGAACAGTGTGCATCCCCTTGACCATGTTACATAATGCCAGCCTGTTCTTGGTGTGCGCGCAGGGGAGGGGACATTTCAGAGTCCACAAAGAAAGTGTATCAGTTCGCTATACCCGTTACGGGTACAGTTCAAGCACTGGGCGGACGAGGTTCGGGGTATCGCGTCGTTGTCGAAAGTAGAATGCGCGTCACAATCAATCAAGTCTCAAAAAGGTAACTGTGATGGCATAGTTGTTGAAGCTCCTGGCTCGAACGCAACGGAAATTCGTAAATTTAAAAACATAGAAGTGAATATAATTCCATTGCGAACACGCACATACTCAAAGATTCCCCATACGACAAGTTTGAATTTTGGCCATTCGCGTTTTTACGACTAAGTCAAAACAACCTCGGCAATTTCCGCTCCCTGCCAAAATCCTCGGATTATCCACCAGTCGCTCCGCCGCATCGGTTTGATCGACTGTCATCAAAACCCTGCTGTGGCGGACCTGGGTTCGAGTCTACGCTCGAATATCCATATAGCCATGCCTAACATATCCGACCGTGAGCTTGAAGTGGACAGATTTGCAACGATACTAACGAATAAGATAACAAGTGCTCGCGGAAAAGTTCTTACTCTGATTTTCCTAGCAGCACCTCAGACTGCTCTGCGGACAGTTCGACATATATACGAGTATGACCTCCTGCGATTGCGAATTCAACAAGTTTGCCGATATTTTCGTTCAGTGGCTTTCAGTGATCCTGTTTTTTGGACCGCTCTGTATCTCAATCGCAAAGCTCCTTCTGAACATAGAAATTCCCGTCCAGATTATTTCTTGGACTTCGAACAACATCAGATTCATGGATATACGGACGGAAGCAGACGATACGACGTGGTGCCGCGTCTTCGAAAGCTGCAGCAAGTTGGAATTACTCGTGTGGAGAAGACATGGCGCCGCACAGTCGAGGAAGATTGTCACCGTCCCGTCTTTGCAATCTTTCACAACTCACGACGTTCAAAATCCTCCTCCCATACATGCTCCTAATCTCGCTTACCTTGAGGTTTTGGACGGCGGCGAGCCTTTCAGTTTACTGGACTTCAACACCCTAGTAGGAACAGAAGCCCCCTCCATGAAACATCTGCATTTGCTAGCCAACCCCACTCACAACCCAGACATGGAAGAGATGTTTCTGCGATGTCCCAACCTCTCGTTTCTGCCTGTATCCACTCACCAATCGCGGACGTCTCTCTACATGGCGGTTGCCGCGCGCGCTCATGAACAAGTTCTATTCCATGACGCACCAAACCTGGTGGCGATCGAATTCGCGAGTGGACCACCATCGGATCCCCGAGCGGAAATTGCGCGGGAGAGATATCAAGCGCCCACTCAATTAGCTTTCAGCATCAGGAATAACACTGTATTCTTCGAACCCAATGCCACCGGTTGATGGTCCACAACTTTCCTGGAGACTACGCGTTTAGCGACGAAGAAAGTTCGTTCCTTATAGAACAAAACGGTACGAAGCCGGGATCGACGCGTTTATACGACCAAGCGATCAGTCACAAGCATGCGACGTCGAAGGATAGAGCACTGATCACGCTTGTAGTGTCAAGCCTGGACTTGGGCGCGGCGCAAAAGGTTGCAGCAAGGGGATGGAGGTATAAAAACAACACGTATCGGGCGCGCAGGGACAGATGAGAGCCATGTCCAATGCTATGCTGCAATGTTGTACGCGTTGCCATCGGTTCACTAGCATTATCAGGCAACGAATGTCGATTACAGCAGGAAGTCGTGCAGAAACTGTATTATCTACCAGCTCGAAAGTGTGGGAAACAACTTGCGGCATGACAGCGCGAATCCCCGACCGGGTACTGATCCATCAGTTCATCACTTCTTCTTGTCGTGGTCTCTCATAGTTGGTCCTTAAGCTTGGGCGTGTTGGCGATGGCCGCTTACAAGAAAGAGCTTTACCGATCTGATCCCACTGGCTACAGTAAGTCCGTTACAGGTGTCTTCCGATATCTTTGTCTGCTGAAAGATGTCAACATAGACTCCATTCCCAATGAGCTTGTTCATCGCATTCTATCTCTCGTTTCGGAGCCCTTCGACTTGGATCCCTCTTCCTGTATGACAGACATCCATCGGCTCCGGAGTGTTTGTCACCTCTGGAGAGAGATCGTTCACCACACTCCGCTGTTTTTCTCAAAAATACTGGTCGACTTCAAAAAACGTCCCGAGCATATACAAGATTGGGTTTCTAGATCCCGTCACACCCCTTTAACGATATTCTTTTCTTTGCATTGCGACGGAGAAAGAGCAGCTCCAACGAACCGGCTCATGCTCGATTTCATCAGCGTCCTTACACCTTACATGCCTAGGTGTAAAAAAATTTCTCTCCACGCGAATAACGCCTTTGCCGCGAACCTTCTTTTCGACGTCCTCATGCAGCTTAAGGCGGGCTCTGTACCTGCCATTCATGTCGTAGCAGACGACGACGATATCTTACACCTACCAAGAGTGCTCACCGCAACGACCGCCACTGTGCGACACATCGTCGCCGAAGGCTGTGCACTTGGGGTTCTACCGTCGTCGCTCACATTCCTGAAACTCGTTGACATAGCGCCGAGTCTGGAGCTTACCGCGACGGAGATCGGAAACGCGCTGTCGGGTGTGCTTTCTCTGCAGGAACTTGTGCTGCAACGCGTGACCATACAGTACGATATCGGACCACGCGTCGTCCTCTCGTCATTGACGGCTCTCGACATTTCTGCGTCTACCTGTGAAGAAGTGCTCATTCTCAAAGTAATCAACATGCCGGAGCTGCTGCAGCTCGTGCTTCGCCTAGATGAAAGCCCAATATTCGACCTCGCCGCTGAGTCTCTCAACCACGGTCCGAAGGTCCAGATGCTCGCCCTCGAAATGGAGTCACCTGGTCTGGGTCGAATGCGAACCTTTTTCAGGACGCTCCCCCGGCTTCGACGGCTGAGCGTTAGCAGATCTAGCGAACAGTTAGAGACTACTATTGGAATGGTGCTGTTGACTTCCGCGGACGTCTTTCCATTGATAGAACGCGTGGAGTTTGGGGACGAGTTGGACGACGAGCTTCTGCCGAGCATGTTCGGTGCTTTGGCCGCACGATCTCCTCAAGTAAAGCTCATATCGCCCATCAGTGACGCTTGGCAGGGCTATCAGCGTCAAATGCAATGCATGTTTTTGCGGGATGGCCAAGTGGTGAAGGAGCATCGATGTGCGGCTAATGGGGATTTTTGGGACAACTAACAGTGGGCGGCGGTGCAAGGCGATAGCGCCAAGTGCGTTCTTCTTATGCGATGTTCAATGATTTGTTTCTTTTACCAGTTGTATGTGAACACTTGACAACCTGAAACCTCAGCATATATAGCTACCGATAACTTGTAATCCGTGCCCTGAATGTTTTGCAACGTAATGGGATCGACGTTGGTAACATTCCCACTTCTTACCGTTTGACGAAGGGTCGCAATCGCGTTATTTACGAGCTCGAAAGTGTGAGAAACGATGTGGCTATGTCACGATGTTGATAGTTGTTTCCTGAATGTTGCTTTTCTGTTTTCTTCTCTTTCGACTGCATTCGTAACAGTGCCTGCAGCTCTGGCGTGGACCGTAAGATGGACCGTCGTAAGTTGACTGGCTACTCGCCTTTGCACCTTGATGACCTTTCCTGATTTGTTCTGCGTGAAGTTCCAACTGAACTCGTGGTTGAAATAATTAGCCTAGCCTTGACACCAGTTTCCTCCGCTCAAGACGTTTACGACAACGATCTGTTGAGAGTTCGCTTGCAGCGAACTTGCAAATTCATAAGAGACGTCGTACTGAACACCCCCTTATTCTGGACTTTCATCGCCGTTGAAAAACCCAAGTCGTCGCGCAGTTTTCATTTATCGACTTCGCTTTCGATGATCACCAAGCACCTTGCTCAATCAGGATTGCGACTGTTGCACGTCGCCTTCGAGCTTCCTCTCCTCCGAGTCTCCAACGGGGAAGACCTTTACGTTCGTTCGTGGAACGAGTTGCTTCGAAACAGCGGGAGGTGGCAGTCGTTGTTTCTGAGGGCGCCGAGTTTTTGCTCGGCAACCGAAAGATGCGCCGCGGCCATCGTTCGCGGAGACACCTTGAATGGAGCTGTCAACTTGCAGTGCCTTGATGTACAAAAAGCCGATGAAGACTTTTCCGAATGCTGGATGCATCATCAACCTATGCGCTTGGTATCGAACATGTTGCAAAAGGTGGAATGCGCTGTTCTGTCCGTTGTCGACTTTACGCCTTCGCACCTCCTGGCGTCTCTGGACGTCTCAACTGACTCTGATATCAATTGGTCTACTTTTTTTGCGACGTGCACAAATCTGCTGCACCTGAAATGGGGGTGTGCGACTAACCCTAACGCTCCAGCAATTGAGACGCTCTTGTGTCTTCGAACGTTGACACTGAGAAGCGTGGGGTTTCCTCCTCCAATTCACGCCCCTAACTTGAACACGCTGGAGGTTCTCGACAGAGCCATACCTATCAATATACAGGTCATCACTGCATTGGTTGGACTTCATCCGGCCAGCTTGAAAAATCTGTTGCTGTCCGCCAATCCTACGCCAAACATATCTCTCATACCGATCGTCAACCATCTTGAATCTCTCGAGGTATTTACGGCGTCCGTGTTTCAGACACGGACAGCGGTGTATAAGGCCTTGGCGACCCGACTGCTATCGCAATATATCATGAACAGACTCCAGAGGCTCAAAGAGTTTGCTTTCGATGCAGCTCCCGCTTTGAACCTTCGCAGTCAACAAGCGCGGAACAGATACGCTATCCTCCGCGACTTGTGCGTATCCAGCGACAATAATCATTTCAAGGCATACATCGCGGGCATCACGCTCGTCGTCCAAAATTTCCCCCGCGCTTTAACGAAGGAACAGGTCGAGGCGTATATGTGGACTCAGACAGGTTTCTTCGTACCCGTACTCAAAGTGTGGATTGAAGAAGAGATAGCATTTGGCCATACACCCGACAACGACATGACGCTGGTAGTGATGACAGGGACGGATATCTCGCAAGCTGAGTATATCGCTACACAAGGATTCAAGTACCAGGGCACGCTGTATGCCGTGCGATGCAACCAGCCAAATCGATAAAAGCTTTCTACGATGTTTAGTCAAATAGTCCAGCCGTGAATTCTGCGTACAAGACTGTAGATATGTAGTCTGTAATCTGAACATTTACAACTTTACAATGATCCAATCGTAGATTATGTACCCATATGTGGAGAATTGATAGAGGTGGAACGTTGCGGAGTGTTGTGTGCTTGCTTTCTGCAGGCGTAACGAGTTTCGATGTCCCTTCAGTGGAAAGACTGATCGGAATCAACCAAAGTTGCGGTGCTGGAAGTCAGCGCTTGACTGATCTCGGATCGGTTGTTGATGCGATCAATTATCGCTCCCTGATCCGAAACTGAAATTCTATTTTGTGGTACCTGGCCGTTATGGCTATGGGGCAGTACTTCTGGGTAAACTAGATTGGCAGCTAAAGTTAACTATGAGGGTGGGTTGTAACGATTAAACCGAGACAAGCGAAGTAAATAGAAGAAAGAGATGGGACCTATGGGGAAATATTGGGCAAAGGGACGACAGTTTGTGGCTACGAGTGCGGCGAAGGTATATCGCAAGTAGTCAAGCTTGGAGAAGGTGGAGCAAATTGAATGAATATACTATAGTACCATCACAGACGAGAAGGAGAGGAGAGAGCTCGGCTGAAACGACCGGCCTGAGCGACGAACGTATAGGTAAACAGGAGCTTGAGAAGTTTCGGGTTGTTAAGGACGCGGCGGACATCGACGGATCCAAGCAGTCCTGCACTGTAAGATGCGATCCGCGTCTCTCGAGTCGAGCAGCGCCACACGCTTCACAAACCGGTTTGTGGTGGAGGTGACAGCGGCATCGGTGCGCATTCGGCGAGGAGAAGTCGGTACGTAGCTGAGAGAATGGAGAGTTCAGCGCCTGAGGCAGCGGATGATAACAGCGAGGGCTGTAAGCTGAGAGAGAGCGGAGAGTCGTGAAAAAAAGCGTGTTTTCGAGGCCATATGATCTCCGTCGGATTCGAACCGACGACGTCCTCCTACAGGAAGATGGGGAACCCATACACTCACCCAGAGACCCTTGATAAGCCCGATTCAGGCGCGACCAATGCAAGCTTACTACGGGCGACGTGCCTCGCAATTGCCCCGCAAACGGCTAGCTACCGTTTCTAGCCCCTGCCCGAACGCTGTACGGAAGCCAAGGCCCGGCGAGAAAGAAGCAATAAGGAAAGCGGAGGACAGAGACTAAGCATAAGGACCGAGGCAGCCTCAGGCCTTCGATGCCCAGGACTGATTGTTTATCTCATGGCGGGGAAGGGCAAACACCTAACACCAATTGGGAAGAGGATATATACTCGTCTGAAATACATAGAAAGTGCTGCAAGCGATATAGGTAACCGAATTCAGGCGCAAAGACTACAACCGCTCCTGTCCTCCGTCCAGTCGGTGAACGAGTGGTTCTGCACGCAGTAGAGAACCCTCGACGACGACAATGAACGAGATATTGACGTTTACATCCCCTTGGGCGAACAAGAACTGGCCTTACGACGCTTCGAATCGATGAACAGACCTGTTGGTTAAGGTGCGAGATGCAGCCTGATGCAGCGATCCGATCTGTATGTCGTGTTTATCACGGTTCCACAGTCGACAGGCAAACAGCTTACTGTCACATGACGCTACCGCGTTCTGCTTCGTCTTCAGATACTTCTGTGCGTTGTTCTTCTTCCTCCCAGCTTGGCGAGTTAACGAAAATTCCTTCCAACGACTTGTGCTCCTCTGCGTAACGCAGGACCGCCTTTCGCGAATGCATGGGTAGCCGCCAGACCGTTCTGTCCGGAATCAGAAAGCCAGTCCCCCACGGAGCGCTCAGGTTCGTCCAGTCCCGCTGCCGAATGCCTCCCTGCCACTCTTCTCTCGGGTCCGCTGCCATGCGGAAATCCAAGGTTTCAAAATTCTTCGCCACCCCGAACCGCGCCTCCATCATACTGAGGATCGCATGCGTCAGGCCTTTGTCGCCTTCGTCCTCGAGGGCTTGCACGCCGACCTCCGGATATCCGCCCTCCGCTAACGCGAGATGCTGCAGTCTGGGAACGACAAGCAGGTCGCGTAACCCGACGAAAAGAACTGCGTCGACGAGTTCTGGATGGCAGATCTTGACCTCTAGATCTTGAAGCTGAGGGCATGCACGTAGATGGGACAGCAGGACGTTAGACCGGTAAGGGACTTGAAGGCCCAGCGAGAGGTGAGTGAGATTCGGACAGCGAGCCAGGAAAGTTGTTAAATCGCCATGAAACCTGTCGCTGGCCTCTTCTGTTCTACGGGCAGCTCGTGTTGCACCTAGAAGCTCCAAACTCGCCAACTGAGGAAAGCTGACGCCGCTGAATGTATCCGACTCGAAACGCCACTGCCAAGGAACAACGTAGAAAAGTTCCGTCAACGTCGGAATTTCTAATACACCGTTTTTCGCGTCAAGTCCCGGCAAAAATACACCTCGAAGAGACAGTTTTGTCAAGGAGGTGAAGCGCCTTAAATGCGACGCGGGGAGCGTGCCGTCCGCGCGAGCAGTATCGGCTTCCGCGTAATGTCTGATCGCCCCCCATGGTACGACGAAGTCACTCTCGGGGTCGACCGTGTGGATTAGGGTCAAAGACCGAACATCCTTTGAGATGCAGATACCTGGCTTTCGCTGACTATCGTGCAGCAGCGCCGCCCAGTGGGGCACTGCCCCCGTGCAGGGAAAGTCCGATTCATACCATGCTGGGCCTTGAACGTGCAGCATGTCGATAGAAGGTAGGGATCCTGCAGACAAAAGCCTTCGCGCATGGCCGCCGGGAGAGTAGAGGTGTTCGACTGCGACGCGGGAGAGACGAGGTTCTGCCAGAATACACGGCAAGGTGACTTCGTCAACTGCAGTGGAGTCCGACAAGAGGAGATCGATGCGATGAGAGGACGCGATGTACTTCAAGCGCATTTTCCGCTCGTCTGGATCACAGGGAGGATAACCGCGCAAATCCAAAGGGTTCCATAAGGAACCCCCCACCCCGTTCGTCAGCACTGTCCTCCATGTCTGACAAACTCCAGCTAGATTACGCAAATGGGTTTTCGGCCAACCAGGCCCTGACGCGTGCTCGAATATCTGGAACCAAATCTCGTTGGGGACCTGATTCACCGTATGCAAAGCCGATGCCGTTCCATTCACTATATGCTCCGCCAATGCCGCGCGCAGCGTGGCTCGCTGGAGTTTCGTCTTCAGTCTCAGAACTTCGCTTCGGTGCTCGTTCAACTTCCTCTCGCCCTCAGGCATCCACGCGAGAACGGCCGCCTCCTCTAAACATTCGCGAGAACCTTGTGAGCGTCTCGACGGAGGCTGCCACGCAGCGCGAGGCTCCGAGAAAGAAGGTCCGTCAAAGGACAGCAGCCCCAGTCGAAGGACCGGACGGGGCAGATGTTGTACAGGCGTCTGGGGTTTCATGCTTGGGCTCGTCTCGAGGGTCGCGAGCTCTGAACTGGAAGCCTTCTCGGGAACCTCCTTAAAGATCGGAGAGCCCATGCCGCCACTTGCATTGGAAGGCCGTTAGCTTGCCTAAATGGCTCCTCAACAATCGCGCACTTACTATACGTCTTTCCAAAGCGCGTCCGCATCCTCTTTTGTCATGCCAAAATTTCTTCAAAGCCTGTGAGCACTCGCGGTTCCTGCAACAGGAAGAAAACGACGTACTGCTCTTCCCAGATGTCCTCGTCTCCCTGCCCCCAGCCACGGGAATAAGTCATTGTGAATAGTAGATGGTCGCGAAAGACAAAAATGCGCCGATTTCGATTACCACGATCAATCCGAAAGAAGGAAGGCAAGAGCCATTTTAAACTCAATTCCGAGGTCTACAAGCGGCAATAACGACTCCTCCAGATCTCAAGCGAAACTATGAACATATGTAGATGGGCAGAGAGAGCAAGTCAATCAGCAGAAGTTGATGCAACTTCGGCAACGACCTGCCACGCGGAACCTTAATTGGTGTCTTCCATCACACACTGCCAGAGGATCGAAACAGTCGCACTTCCGTCGAGTCCTTCTCTGCGTTGGATGTTCGAAGCATATCCGCTTCCTCCTTTCTCTGAATAGCAGGCAGCTACCTTCTCTATCTCGCATCACACTGGCGCAGCCCTGCCAAGAAGTGGTAAGGTTTCTGGGACCCGGCCGCAGTTGTGTCAAGATTCGAAGGAATACAATCTGAAAGAAAACTCGATGCATCTTTGCGGGCACCGGCTGTTCAGGGACAGTGCTCCAAATGGTAGCGCGAATCCCGCGGTCGTCTCGTTGCGGAGAATAGCCAGGGAGTTAGACCGCGGCCGAAAACTTTATACTGATCTCGAAAAGGAGAACATTATTGCGTCGGAAATAGAAGCACAGCGAATGGATTGGGTGTTTCTGAGACGAACCGCAAAGCACTAAACACTCCTCTCGCCATGGACGCGTCGCTGCCCACTGAAGTTTTCCAAGCCATCTTACTCGAAGTCGTCGACCACCGTGACCCGAACGAGAACTGGGTTGAAATTGTGGACCAACGGCTGACACTTTGCTCCGTTTGCAGATACTGGAGGGAAGTGGCATCAGGATACACCGAGCTCTGGACCGCCATCACTGTTCAGCGATTCACAAACCACCACCTCCTGTGCTACTGTCTGGAACACTGCGGGGACCAGCGAGACATGACCATAACCATTGATCTCGGCCCTTGGAACGCGACGCTTAAAAACAAGTCGATGAAAAGCGTGAAAAGCGCACCACTGGAGCGCTTTCTGAAGATCATAGACGAGGTGTTGATGCCTTTTGCTAATCGCATAGCGAGCATCACAGTGAAGAACGAGACAGAACAAGAGATAAAGATGGTAACAGACCTGATGGCGCAATACAGCTGGCCGCGCCTACGAAAACTGGCGCTAAGGCCGTCCTGGAACGACGGCTCGCTGCGGAGGGCGTTCGCTTTGCCGCAACACCATCGAATAAGCCACTTTCACCTCCGCGTCGCTTCACCGCGGCAGTTCCCCCTCTCCGTCTTCGCTTCCCTTCACGAGCTCACCCTGCAAGAAAGTCACAACGGCGATTGGAAGGCATTCGACAACATAATGCGAGCATCGGTCGAAATTCGTTGCCTGAGGCTCGACAAGGTCGAAACCACGATACCCCACCCCAGCCGCTCGGTGAAAATGGCAGACACGCTACACACCCTGCATTTCTGCTACGAGAATCCGCGGCAGGCAGGGCTCCTCCAAGGAGTCGACGTGGGTCCACTGGAGAGGCTGACAGTCCAAGCGTACGGTAGCAGCGACCTCCGACAAGCTATTTTCAACAATCCGTCGATGTTCGCTCACAGCCGGGACATCAGCATCAGCCAGCGGAATGACGACACACGCAAAGGGTCGTTTGCAGCCTTGCTAGCGATGTGCGACGTCGTCCACCTCGACATGGCACGGTGCGGGTCAATGGGCGTAGCAGCATTGAGAGACTTTGTGAGCCAGGACGGCGAGCTGAAATGCTTGGAGGTTGTGCGATGCGGAGGTGTGTTCAACGCAGAGGACATGCAGTATATCGCTAGAGGAAAATTCGGACCGAGTTTCAAGGTCGTTCAACAAGGACATGTAGTACATAAACAGACCTCGAATTAACGACAGGCTCTGTAAAAATTCGGTCGACACCACAACGTAGGAAGGAAAATCGACTTCAGAAAGCGGCGTACACATATCCACACGCCAAGAAGTAAAAGACAGGCTGAGACTCGCTTCCAAACTCAAAGTTCATTAATTCCTGACGAAAAAGCCCCGCCGTGAACTATTACGCCAAAGAAAATGGGTTTTCCACTGACCGTGGACTGCCGAGACTATTCGTTGGTCCGGGACATGCCGCTCCACTAGGAACGGCCTCGGCAGTCTTTCGGCATGTCAATCGTGTCACATATTGTTGGGAGATCACAATAACACACGGAATCAGCTCCCAAGTCCAGATTGAACAATTCCCGGAGCAACTGCGCATCGCTGGGATCATAACCGCACGTGCTCGGCACAGCACGCAAGTCTGCAATGTTTTGCCTTTCTGCCTTGACCAAGAAGGACGGTTTCAATCTGCCACGGGCTTGATGCGTCATCGCTGGTAATTGACTGTGAACCTTCTATCTCAATGCTGCAAAGTGTCCTGCGAACTACGTGACCTGATGTTTTAGGAAAGATAAGGTTTCGATCGCTAACGCTCAGAAACACAAGGACCATCCAAGTTTCTCTATTACCAGCCTTCTTGTGACATCAACTTCTCTAATTTCAATGTGCCCTCACAAACGCCGTCGGAAAAAAAGTGCATTTTCGGGCTTCCCTGCATCCCCACAGTCATCTGGCGACATTCCACCTTCCCTGGCCTTCTCGCAGTTGCTGCGACGACGTCTTATAACATTGACCGCCTTTCGCCGCTGGGACCGAATCTCGCCAAAAATGACGGGTATGTCGACCACCAAGCCAAATTCAGCCAGGTTCGCCTCGCTCCGAAAAGCGACATTTACAACCTGTGAGTGGTTAGAAAGTCGATGCACGGAGTTGAGTATTGTTAACTTCCTTGAAGCGACCGACCGAACAACGAGTATCCCAACGGCCGACTCGAAGAGGATGTTCAAGAAGACTACATTGACCATGAAGTCGAAATTTACGGCCTGTGAGTTGCCCCGCACACAACATGCAGAGTTCAGCGTTGACAACCTCGCTGAAGTGCCCAACGAGACGATCGCTAGGATATTTATCCTCACCTTGCGCCCCGTCATATCTGAGGAAGATATCTACCAGAACGAGCTTTTGCGTGAACGCTTGCAAGACGTCTGCATCAAATTCAGACAGGTTGTGGACCACCTGCCTGTATTCTGGTCTTTCGTCATGCTTGAGACTATGAACCACACACGGCCCTCTCCTTTGGACGCTTCCGAGCTCTATGCCAATGTTTGCCAACACATTTCGAACTCTGCGCCGTGCCCGCTCCATATAGCCTTCGACCTCGTCGTTGTTCCAAATGGACGAGACGAATCGACGAGAATTTGGAACATGCTACTGCTTCCTACAGTAAAACGTTGGACGTCGCTCTTCTTTAGGGGAGCCGGTTCGTGCACCTCGGCGGAGCGCTGTGTCGAGGACCTACTAGGCCCGAACGTTCTGGCACACGCCACGAAGTTGAAGATCATCGACGTCGCTAAAAAAAGGAGTGTTTCCTGCTCGAAAAAACACGAGCGCCTACCCTTGGTGTCCAACACTTTCCACATCGTCAGATGCGCAGTTCTCGTCGACATCATGTTCGCCCCTTCGTGGTCCCTACAGTATCTCCACGTCATAACAGATCTCGACCACCGAGACATGAACTGGTCTGCGTTCTTCGCATCCTGCACGAACCTCAAGCAACTCAAATGGGACAAAAGGCATCCCCTTCGATCTTCCGACACCGTCATAACGATACCGTCTCTCGACAGACTGACGTTGTGGACCTTGGCTTTCCTTCCTCCCGTTTTCGCCCCACGTCTCTCCAGACTGGAGATACTAGACAGCTCAGAGCCAATGACCGTCGAGTTGTTCGTCAAGTTGGTGGGCTCGGCTGCCCGCTTCACCACCTTGATGTTGCCCACCAACCCTGTATCGAATCAAGGCCTTTTGGACATCCTCGAGAGCTGTCCGTATTTGGAACACCTCACAGCCTCGGACGTAGAATCCCGCACCCGAATATTCCGTTTCCTTTCCAGGAAGCTGATTTACCAGTACCGAATGAACTCCGTACACAAGCTCTCTGCGATCAAAATTCTTCTATCGAAACCCATGCAAGAAAACGTTTATGCGCAGAACAGGCGCTTGGACCTAGAGGACCTCTGTCATCCTCGCGAGTGTCCAAAACCCAACTGCCTCTGCTTCGAGCCATTTACGAACGGCACTTGTGTCGTCGTTTCCGGTTTGCCCGTTCCACTTACAGAGAGCGAAGTGGCCAGAGTCTACTCAGAGGAGCGCGTTCTCTCCCGAATAGGCTTTAAGGTTCCGGTATTGAAGGTCTGGGTACCGGAGCGCATACATTTCGGTCAAATGCCAACGAACTGCCTGACTCTGGTCATTCTGTTGGACTTGGAGATGGAAAAAGCTAAGTTGGTCGCGACGTTAGGCTTCAAGCACGACGATACCCTGTATGCCGTTGTGTGCAACGACTCCAAATGAACCGCTTCATGCAGTTGGACATGTACTTGGTGGTTCGCCTGACTTCCACTGCTGCCTCGACCTGTATACATTTGCCCTAGTAGTTCCCTTACGACGCTTCAAATTCACTGATTTTTTGTTTTTTGTTTTCTATGCTTGGCCTTCAGGACCAATTGGAAGCCACGAAGTCGCAGTTTCGGTCCAAGATCCTCGACCAATATTTCGACAGCCCGTACAAGGCACTGGCATGTGTTCCTCACATACGGCCCATATGTGATTCTCCACAACTTGCAAGCTCGGCTTCCAACCGGGCCTCAGAAGGCAGTACAGCGAACTTGCTCAAGGACTTTGACTGTCACGGGGGCGCGTTGCATATCATCACGGGGGCGCGTTGCGGGTTTTTGACCCGGTGCCTCCTCGCATTTTGCTCTCTTAACCGCTAATTCAATGCTGTCCGTCGTAAATGGTCTTCACGCGCTAGCGGACCCACAGTCTCCGTATGAGAAATAACGAGGGCAGATACAGAAAGTGGAAACTCTTGAACAGAAGACGTCCGGATTTGTAACGGATAGAACCTAAAATACACTGATGCGCTCGATGTTCTCTGGATGCCTACCTCGCCGAATCTTGTCGACCCACTCCTCCGTTCTAGGGTCGTGAAAGTAGAGACCGGTTCCTCGAAACGGCCGAACACTAAGCTCGTTGTCACGACGCGTCGAAACTCAAGGCCGCCTTTCGGTGAGTGTGAAGTACGTGCAAGCTGCGTGCAGGTCTGCTACTGCTGACCTAATAACATACAGGTGTGCACGACCGTTCCTTTTCTTCAGCACTCTGAGCCGTTGCCTAGGCCTGGCCTGAGCATCGCCTGCAGTGTCGCTCAGTAACGACAGTGGCTCCCTCCGATACCATCCCGGAGTCGCTCGAAACCATCGCGGAGGAGTCGCCGCGCTCAGTACAAGCCATATTCTTTCCAGTGAACGAAGGTCTGTACACGACATTGGACGCAGATTTGCACCTCTTGACTTTTTTAGATCACCCCAGAATGATTGCTATTGAGCTGCGCGATTGCGGCAGGGCTTGTCCCGTCCCCGTGCTTGAGCCTCACTGCAAGGGAACCGCCAATAGCGTCGTGCTCCAAAGAGCTCTCAACAAATCTCGGCAATGCAGTCGTCCTGAAGTGCAATGGGACCAGACGCGCTGATTATACCAACGCAACTGAACACGACCTGCCTACTTTGTCAGCGTATTTTCTTCACTGTCAGTAATGTGGCGGCAGGAGCACATGACTTCAGAGCTTTTTGGCTATCTTTTACATTACATGCACTTGCATTGCTATGGAATACAGTCGACGTAACCATAGTTAGAACAACTGAATTCAGCATCCACTTTAAACGCCGTGAATACAAAGAAAAAGGAACTTTTCAACTACTGAACACACAATATTGATGTCACGAGATTCAGCTAAAGCAAGGTCGTCAACCGGCAGGGCCGGTCATTTCATGCAGGATGACAGGTGAGTTTGATAATACTGTTATATCCGTGCCGGAAAGAAGAAGGAAGAGGGAGAGAGGAGGTAGGTTCCGGTCCGAGATGCAAGGGAGGAACAGATGAGATGCCGAAGTAGAATTCGGGCTAGGTCGAACCCGGAACTACGGATATCAAAACCACTACACCACAGGTAGATTAAGGATGAGTGGGAACTGTCAGCCTACACGAGAGGAACACAAGGAGGGAAGACAACAAGGGCGGCTAGAACCCGCAGGCTGGTGGAAACCGGTTCGCAATAAGACCAAGGCGGGACTTGGCCGGGCCGGGGCAAGGCCGGACGAAGGAGGTCACGTGATCGGGCCGAACGAAGATCCGGGCGAATCGGAGGAGCCGGGCGAGCTGGGCAAGGTAGAACAAAGTACGGGAGGCTTGCCCGGAAGCCAAGGGATGAGCAAGGATCGAGGTCGAGGCTCGACAGAGTCGAGCCGGTCCAGGTGAGCAAAGGAGGCTTGGCCGAGGGCGTGGGAACGAGCCGGACGAAAGGTCGGCCAAGGCTATAAGGAGCCGGACGAGTTCGGACAAGGATAAGAGAGGTGTCCGAACACAAGACCAAGGTTTGTTGTCAAGAGGATAAGTCCGGACGAGAGGGAGATGAGCGGGAGGAGATCCGGACAGTGCAGCAGAACAAACGTTAATTATCAAACTAAGGAATACAATCGGGAGACTGTAGGTATTTAAAGTAAGTACGGAGATATATCCAAAAGAAGCCAGAAGTATGTACAAGACAATAAGAACAATAAGTAAGAAGTGCGGTACAGTAGTAAGAACAATAAAGCAAGAGATGAGTACCAGACGAGAACAATAAAGACAATAAGAGAGAAGCATAGTCATATGATGCATACCAATGATGCCGGGAGAAGGTAGATGACATAATGTTGAGTCCGGAGGAGGACTGCAGAGTTCGATGCAAAGCATCTCACGTCCGAGCGAACCAAGGGTGAGGATGGGAGTCCGCAGGGAAGTAGTATGGCCGGATAAGGGAATTGATCGGATCAGCGGCCGGGCCGGGAGAGCCGGGCCGGACGGATGGCCGGGCGAACCGGGCGAACAAGACGGACATGCGGGGAACTCGAGGATGAACAGGAATGGATCGGATAGAGTTAGAAGTGAATCCGGATGAACCTTGGGTGCGCCTCGTCCAATGTCTCGGCTGAGTAGGTGTCATCAGCATAAGAGAATAGGAGGAGTAGCGGGATGAACGGGATAACCAAGTCGGATGACTTCCACGGGAATCCAGGTAAAGCGGGGATGAATCGGAAACATAGGTTGGGATGCGAGAGCACTACTCCGTGGGAGTATTGGGATGAACAGAGGAGGACCAGGAGGAAGTCCGCATTGCTCCGGCCGGACGAGTGGCTGTGCAGGCCGGAGCATCGACAAGTAATGCAGGAAGGTTCATCGGCGAAGTCCTAGATCCATATGAGCCCAAGATGATGCGGGGGATGAATGGGAAGGATAGGATCGTATGTGGGAGGACTTCATGAGAGGAATCATATGAGCGGATGGGAACCAAGATAAGTCTGCATTGCTCCGGCATCATGAGTGATGGATTAGGCCGGAGCATTGATGACGGATGCGGAAGGGTCCAACGGATAAGTCAAGCATCGGTATGAATCCGAGTGATGGAAGGTGGATAGGAAACATAGGATCGGTTGGGTGAGGACTCCGTAAGGAGATCAGCATAGGGAACTGGGATACAGCTCATCTTGCTCCGGCAGCATTGATGGCTGGCAAGCCGGAGCAAGGATGAGGGTGCTGACGGGTCCTGGGAAGAAGTTGGAGATCCGGATGAATCCAAATGAGGGGTTGACTGGCTGGGAGTTGTGCACGGGCATAACAGAACGAGTTTTCTTCGTCGCTAAACGCGTAGTCTCCAGGAAAGTTGTGGACCATCAACCGGTGGCATTGGGTTCGAAGAATACAGTGTTATTCCTGATGCTGAAAGCTAATTGAGTGGGCGCTTGATATCTCTCCCGCGCAATTTCCGCTCGGGGATCCGATGGTGGTCCACTCGCGAATTCGATCGCCACCAGCTTTGGTGCGTCATGGAATAGAACTTGTTCATGAGCGCGCGCGGCAACCGCCATGTAGAGAGACGTCCGCGATTGGTGAGTGGATACAGGCAGAAACGAGAGGTTGGGACATCGCAGAAACATCTCTTCCATGTCTGGGTTGTGAGTGGGGTTGGCTAGCAAATGCAGATGTTTCATGGAGGGGGCTTCTGTTCCTACTAGGGTGTTGAAGTCCAGTAAACTGAAAGGCTCGCCGCCGTCCAAAACCTCAAGGTAAGCGAGATTAGGAGCATGTATGGGAGGAGGATTTTGAACGTCGTGAGTTGTGAAAGATTGCAAAGACGGGACGGTGACAATCTTCCTCGACTGTGCGGCGCCATGTCTTCTCCACACGAGTAATTCCAACTTGCTGCAGCTTTCGAAGACGCGGCACCACGTCGTATCGTCTGCTTCCGTCCGTATATCCATGAATCTGATGTTGTTCGAAGTCCAAGAAATAATCTGGACGGGAATTTCTATGTTCAGAAGGAGCTTTCCGATTGAGATACAGAGCGGTCCAAAAAACAGGATCACTGAAAGCCACTGAACGAAAATATCGGCAAACTTGTTGAATTCGCAATCGCAGGAAGTCATACTCGTATATATGTCGAACTGTCCGCAGAGCAGTCTGAGGTGCTGCTAGGAAAATCAGAGTAAGAACTTCCGCGAGCACTTGTTATCTTATTCGTTAGTATCGTTGCAAATCTGTCCACTTCAAGCTCACGGTCGGATATGTTAGGCATGGCTATATGGATATTCGAGCGGAAGCTGAGTTGCCTGATGACCAGCGGTGCACATAGATGAAGTCGACGCAAAAAGAGTCAAGTAGTTGCCGACGACGTCGAAGCCAGGCGACTGCGACAACGTGAATATATTGATGCGATCATGCCGATCAGTCGGGATTCGTTCTGCTCTCAACTTGATTCTGTGTTTATGTGTGACCTTCTCGCGACACTCAGTCCGTCATGCATGCGAGTGGGCGACGCGGAGCGGGTCTCAGGCCAATGGATGCGTAGATTTGTCGACAAAAACGACCTTCCCGTGCAGTTGGCTGTCGTCGGTCAAATCAGGACTGTTTGCACTGTGGAAGAACAGTTTCAAGTGAGGGACACGAACTGGAAGCCAACTTCTCAACCAGTTCGCAGCTGCTTGTCCTAGGTCGTCCAACAGACTCAGACGTCCTCAACGAATTTTATGCAGATCAGCTTAGAGTTCTCGCAGCACTTGCCGCTGCTGACACCGAAGACGCTGATCGCGCTAGTTATCGGTTGCCAAAGATTGCTTGTTCTACTAACGACTCTACAGGTAATATTTAACACGCAGCATTGGGCTCACGGTGCTCCCGAGTCGTCGTCGGCCAGCTTGTTTGTGCGCGTATCGCGCTCCACTACATTTGTACGAGCGGCGTTCTTTTCAACTCGTTAGATCTGCAGTCCTCACGGTTCGAGTAGGACAGCGAACATGCAGATGTCGAATCCGAGGACTCTGATACGTCGTTCTGTGAAGTCGATACCGACAACTCGGATATCGCGCACCCTCCATCGACCGGTGATCTAGTTTCTTGTTCCGTCAGTCTGTTTCGGTTCGATATGTCAATAGCACCCACGCAGAGCGACGCGCAGGCCTTCACCAGGGTAGATCGCAACTCCTCTTCACCAGCTTCGCGCTAAAGCGTTTACAGGCTTATGGCATTCAGGCGTCGCATATTGTCAAGCTAACTGAGTTGGATGGCTTTTCAGTGTCGTAGCATTGCTTGCACAGTCGTATCACTTACTGTCTGTGATGATTCCAGTCTTCGTATTGACAATGAACTTTAAATTCAGGTGCTGCGTACTTGCTGGTTTCGGAAGAGAGGTTAAGGTTTGGCCGGGCGGGCCGGCCAACCGCGCGGCAGTGCTAATACCGTTCTTGTCTTTTTCCTCAACTTCTTTCCTTACATCAGCTTCCTGCAATTTGTTTAAGTCCTCGCAAACGCCCGCTAGAAATATATGGCGGCTTTCTACATTTGTTGGGGTCTGCAGCAACGTCTTCTGAGCCCGCTGTCTTTATCGTTTTTCCGGTCCTTGCTAATTTCTACGAAATGTCGGCAACCTCGACCAGCGATACCAGCGTGAACGAGACCGACTCAGCCGAACCTTCGAAATTTACGACCCGTGAGTCGACAGGTCGCTAGTCACGTAGTTGAGTATAATTAATGCTGTCGAAGTGCCACTCGACACTGTCGCCCGCATTTTTCTGCTGGCCCTTAGCCCCGTGCTGACACAGGAGCAAGTATACGATAACGAGCTTCTTCGAGACCGTCTGCGACGCACCTGCATCCTCTTCATGGGGGTTGTGGACAGTTTGCCCGTCATGTGGTCCTTCATCATGCTCGAGACTGCCAACTCCAGCCACCCTTCTCCTCTAGACACATCCGATCTCTGTGCCTTTGTCAGCCAGCACCTTCAGAAATCTGCCATGTGTCGCCTTCATATAGCGTTTGACTTGAATGTCCTCCCTGGTCGACGGGACGAGGCCGGGCGCGTCTGGGATGCGCTACTTCCATCCGTCAAGCGATGGAGGACACTCTTCTTCAGGGCCGACGGTTACTGCAATTCGGCAGGTCTCTGTGTGCAGGAGCTCCTTGGTCCGTACATCATGGAAGACGCCCTCGACTTGAGGATCGTGGACATCGCGACGAAGAAAAACGTCTCCTGTTGGAAGCGGCACCAGCGGCTAAAGTTGGCTTCAGTCGACTTGCACGTCGTTAGGTGCACTGTTCTTGCCGACGTCGCCTTCCCTCCCTCTTCGAACCTTCAGTATATGCACATAGCTAGCGATCGCGACCAACAAGGCGTTAATTGGTCGGCGTTCTTCTCCGGTTGCACGAACCTCGTGTATCTCAAGTGGGACAGGAGGTGCGCCCTTGCGCCGTCGCCGTCGCCGGTCGTTACGTTGCCGTCCCTTCTTCGTCTGACGCTGTGGGACCTGCGGTTCCTGCCTCCTATATTCGCCCCGCGTCTTACTGAATTGGAAGTGTTCGACTATTCTATGCCTATCACCGTGTCTTTGTTCGTCGACTTGGTGGGCTTCGCCGCCAGTTTGACCTCCCTGAAGCTGCGCAACAACCCTGTAAAAACTTCCGTGCTCCTCGACATCCTGAACAAAACTCCGTATCTGGAGCACATCCTAATGTCCGACACGGAGCCTCGGGCGCCTGTCTTCCAGTTCTTGGCCAGAAAGATCATTTACCAGTACAGGATGAACACCATGCGCAGGCTGACTGCTGCTGCGGTTCATTTAACCCACCCAATGGAAGAAAACGAAATTTCGTGGGACATGCGCTGGGAACTCGAGGACCTTTGTCCCCCTCGCAAGTGTTGTCTTTTCAACTGCCTCTGTTTCGAGCCTTTTGCTTTCGGCACGTGCATTGCTATCCCGGACTTTCCTTTTCCTTTGACGAAGCGGGAAGTTGCTGCAGTGTACTCGCGAGACGAGGTTACTTCCTACACTGGTTTCAAAGTTCCTGTCTTGAAAGTCTGGGTACCAGAACGTATACAGTTCGGGAAGACACCGAAGGGCAATTTGACTATGGTAGTTCTGCTGGATTTGGAGTGGGAGAAATCGGACATCGTGGCGTCGTTTGGATTTTGTTATGGTCGTACTCGATACAGAGTGCTGTGCACCAAGCCTAGATGATGCTGTTGACTTTTGCTTCGTTCTATCAAGGTCGCCTTTGCTTGTTGCCGCCAAGAACTGTTTCTTTCGCTGGTGTTCGTCCTGCCTGTAGTTGACCGTTGTGCCGTATTGAAAACTTGTGCTCCCCATGGTCGATATACCTGAACGCAGCATGTAAATCGTTCAGACTAGCATTATAATCGAGAATTATGATTGACACTCAGAGACACGTTCTACTTGCATGCAAAACGTAGTGCGAAGTGCTTTGGACTGACATAATTGCCTTGTCGCAGGCTCGAACAAATCGTAAATACGCAGGTAGTAGAGTCGCACTCCATATCAGTTTGACGCATACTTCTGTCCACGACTGAATTGCAGTTCAGACATTGCTTAGCGTTGTGAGCATATAGCGTATGGTGGGAACAAGTCGTAACCGATAGTGCGAGTTCACGATGTAACAAACAGGAGCTGCGGCTGTAGTATCTAGAATCTGGCGACGAACGTGCAATACCCAATCGAGTATCTGGGTACGCGAGATTCGCGTTAGCTTGAGACAAGGTAGCAGCAAACCGACAACACATGGAAATAGACTAAGTGTTCAAAAATGTTTAGTGGAGTCGCAACCGTAACTTTGAATTTCATATTCGAATGTTGACAGCAAAGTTTGGAGTCAATCTCGCGGTGGCCTGTCTCTGAACGGTCTATAGCACACCCCTTTATAATACCATCCTCGGGCGAACATCGATCTTGCACCATCGGCGTCGAGTGTGAGGATGACGAGAGTGATAGGGCTGGGTTTTGCGTCCGGGTGGAAGGGATCGAAGTCCTGATTATACAAATGTGTCATCTGGGGGTCCATCCCATTCCCCAAGATCAGCTCCGCTTGTGCATCTTCCCCAAACTTGACGTCCCCAGGAAACTTTCGGACTCCCAACCTCTCCGCTCTTGGTTCGAACTTGACGGTGTTCAATTCCACTTTGAACGCCACACGACACAGCACTTCGTATCGCTTTCTGGCAGTCACCGCCCAGGAGTTCAGCGGTGGGCCGTGCGCGAACTGCACCGACTCGAATTTTCGACGATCAAACTTGAGATATTGGTTCTGTGCGCGCGTGGCGATTGCGCCGTATAGAGTCGTGCGGGTTTCGGTCGTAGAGACGGTCAGAGTTACCAAGTTTGCGCAATTGCGGAAGATCTCGTCTATATCCATTTTTCGCGTAGGGTTTGGCAACATGTCGAGATGTTCCAAGTGCGCGGGATTGGTCCCAACAAGACATTTGAATTGGTATGCAGTGAACGGATTCTCTTCGTCCGTGACATTCAGGGTGATCAAGTGCGGCGCGAGAATGGGAGGTGGAAAATTCACGCTTTGCGTCCGAAAGACGTGTAACAAGGGGACTGACACCGTCCTTGTCGCCCGAACGGGGCCGTCTCTTCGCCACACCAGCTCTTCCAGACTGGTGCAACTGTCAAAGAAATGGCACCACGTTGTATCATCTGCTTTTGTGCGTACGTCCAATAACCTGAGATTGATTGAGGTCCCAGAAATGATCCTGGCCGGGACTTCTATTGCGATGGTGCTCAGTTGTGCTGTTACTGGAAGGGAAACGACATTGTGAGGGCCACGGCAGTTAGCGTACTCCCCTTCATTCTTGACTGCAGCGAAGCTTTGCAGGCGCGAAGCATTAAGTAACATTTCGCCCTGTATCATGGAATGCAGGCACCGCTCGTCTGCTCGGCATACGCTGTTAGCGGAGACGAGAACGTTGCCCCACATGCTGTTATTCCTGATCAGGTCTGTCCACAACCTTTCGTATAGCGAGGTCGGAGTTCCGTTGCATTTCAAGCCGAAGAAAACATTGAGCGGTCGGCCTTGTCCACAGAACTTGACGTGGTCAGCGACGATGGCCTCGTGGACCGGAATTTTCGATTTGTGTCGACCAGAGGGGTCAGCTCTGTCGAGATACAAGGCAGTCCAAAATACTGCGTTGTCAGCGATCTTGTATCTCAAACTTTGGCAAACTTGGTACAAGCGGTGTCTTCGTAGGTCATAGTCGTATAGTTCTTGCCTTGTTTGCAGACTAGCAGGGGAGGATCCCCCTTGGATTATCAATGTCAAAATCTCTACGGGGACTTGAAGTTTCGCCCGTCAGAATATACTAAACCCGTCTCATTTACTCCCTTTTAAACTTACCAGTGTCAATCATAGTTCGATAGTACTCTCAGCAAGCAGGAAACAGCATATTAAGGGTAGCGAAAGGTTGAAGACAGCGAATGGAGGGTGAATTGGTCAAGTTCAAGCGAAGTTGTAGATTTTGCTGTGGCTATATCGATAACGATGGGATCACGATGACATCATCTGGGAAAGATGTCGGGAAAGACCTGATTCGTAAACGTCAGGATTCGTAAGGGTCGCACAGGCGCCGTAAGTGACTTCCAAATGAGGGCCACTGCTAAATGCGCAAGAGATGTACTTAACCGGACCTACCACTGCCTGCAACTGGCTTTCTCGTTATATGGCGGTCGGCAGCTAACCGAGAGCGTGTTCCCGACAAGCCGGAGGCAATCGGGGACAGCACTCGTTAAAGTCTGAGAAACTTTCATGTCCATCTCAATCTCCTCGATGACCGCCGCTCCCGTCAGGCTCACTAGTTTCTGTAAGTGGCGTTGCATGAACAGGTTCGAGCGCTGAGACGGCTGTGAAGTGCCCGCCGATTCAGAAGACCTTACATGGTCGCGTCAGTTAAAAGTCCTGTCCTCTGAAGTCGACGACGAGCAGAAGCAAGAGGTGTTATCGAATATGAACACGCAGCGGCTATGCTTCACCTGCCTCGTCTCTCGAAAGCACTTCCGCTGTGTCAGCCACTTTCTGGAGCTGCTGCGGACTTCTGGGCAACGCGAGAAACCCAGCGCGCGTCTTGTTCCATCTATCGGTAGTTCCGAGTGGCGTGAAACGCTTTTTGTTCCCGCAACGATCAACAGTAAGTCTCTTTCAATTGTCTTTGTTCACCTCTTCCCGCAGCGAGCTTAGAGGCCACCCTTAGCTGATGCAGTCGGCTGCCTTTCGTCCAGTTCGTTCGACGGAGACGTGAATGGACTACCTGAAGGACCCGGCCTTTGGCTGCGGGTCCGCGGCGAGTCACTTGCATCTCACTATCCGCGCTACGACTCCCATGTTGATGGATCTCTGTTGGAGCTTACGGCGACAAAATTACTGGCTCGGTTTAGATTGCGCTTTGACGATGTCCGTCTTATGCTGACAGCCTCTCAATGCGCTATAGTCGGCTCTTCCGTACTGCACGTAGCTCACCCCGATCTCAGCGTCGTACCGGGAAATCTAGATGTGGTCACTGCATGTGGCCAAGGACCCGCGATAGCAGATTTCTTCATCTTGGCGGCATCGTACGCAGTCATAGCAGGACCGGAACAGTACGAGAACGTGCGAGGTGCAGGTCCGAGGTGGACCCTCGCGCTGGGCAGCTCGCTTCGAATCAACATAATCGAGTCTCTCACAAATAATCCGCTTGATGTCGTTGTCGCGTTTAATTTTTCGTGCGTTATCAGCGCATGGCAGGCAGATGGAATCTGGTTGGCCTATCCTGAGATGACCAGGAACGGAATAGTCGTTGCAACGCCCGCCTCCTTTCCTATGCGCGAAGGGTTGTCTGGTCGTGTGGACGTCTGGTCGGTTTTCCGCAAATATGCAGATCTCGGATTTGAGGTCGGTCTGGGCGAGTTTCCTCGCTCTCACGTATGCGGACAAGACAAAAACTGTCCAGCCACCGTTCGCTCGTCAGACGACGACGGTTGTCGCTTTTACGCCAGAGGAAAGTGAATATTAGCGCGTTATCTCACTTCTGGAATGCCAGAGAGTAAGAATAAAGCGCTGGCTATTTAGCACTTCCAAGATAGCCCGCTGGCCTATAGCGTAGGCCTTGGGACTACGCGTCTCGAGAGCGGGTGAGAGTAGGGTGAAAAGATGATAATATTCTCACGCGCGTGACCGTTATGAATAGGTCACGCGCTACTAATACACGATGAGTAAATACTATGAATATATACATTTTGCAGGTACTCGTCGATGAATCGTCCGCGTACCCAGGTGCGTTCAAGGAGGGGATTAAGCCCTCAGCTCCCACAAAAGCCCCCCAATCTCCTGCGTGAACGTACCTTCACCTACAAATTCCCGGGAGCCTGATATCCCGGACGCGAATGCGTGCCCAATCATCTTTGAAAATGCTGCCCAACTTCTCCTCCTGTGCTTCAAATTCTGCCTCCAGTTCCCGACGCCGTTCCCTGCGCGATTCAGCATCTCCGCCTTTCGAATCATCCTTCTCCTTGCCCTTCGCTGACAGCCGCGCGGTTCGACGAAAGAATTGATACCACCCGTTCTTGGTGCGAGCTTGCGCCTTCCCTTTTCCTACTTCCGCGTCAAGGATGTACTGCAAGCAGCGGTCTAGCTCTTCAGTCATTTCACCGCTATAAAAGCTGCAATATTCCCAAAGAATAGCTTCGGAAGGCCAAACCCAACGTTCCGTGGTACCATCCCAAACGTGACCCAAAAGGACGTCCAAGTCGTTGGGGGAGAGTTCGTCGCTAGTGATGAATAGAGGGTTCGCTTCTCGGCCGTCTGACCAACCTCGACCGTATTGCGTCACTTGGATAGAGGGCCCGTTCATGAAGTCCTGAACGAGGTGGTCCCCACTCTTCCATGCGAGCCAAGCTAGCGCGCCCCCCATTGAAGCTATTCTCCTCACATGAGGTCGCTTCAGCAAGTCGAGGAATCGCACGGCGTATCTCTCGCTAAACCCTTCCCCATTTCTCCCATACTCCAAGGGAACTGATCCGCTTCCGACCGGGTAGTAACTTTCTGCCAGTGCGCGTTCTGCTGGGGCCAGTCGAGCTTCTCTGAAAACCGGGACGGAGGATATGGGAACAGCCAGTCGAAACGGGATGCATCGTAAGAGAGCGAAATTCAGGATGGCGCCTATCGTTTTCGCGCCTGAGTAGCAAGCAAGCAATCGGAACCGCACGCGCGCATTAGGCGTATCCAGTAGGAGAAATGCGTGATCCAGGAACTCTGGCTTCCACAGGTGATTCTTCTGCAGTTCGGCGAAGTGTTGGTCCTCCATGACGTGTAGAACTTGGTCCGTCCAGGCGTCGATCCGTAGACCTTCTTCCTTTGAAAGAAGCACATGCACGTTCAGGCGTGGAGTCGGCGAACGATCCCTAGGTGGAGGATGTCGCGCGGAGTCCTGTTGTTCGCCTCGCGCCGCTCCTCCTCGACTGGTTGAGGCTCGAGGAGAAGCGGACCGCCCTCGCGGTCTCGGCTCATACTCCGATCGACTAGAGCTGCGTGCCTGTTGCCGGCTGAAGTTTCGTGGAGCGGAAGGAGGTCGTCTCCCGTTACCGCCAGCTGGTGTCTCTAACCCCAGTCTTTGCTCGAGCGTAGGCTTAGTAGAAGGGTTCAACGGTGGTGGGAAGTCCGACCTGGGAGCAGTACCTCCTAGGCGGTCCACTAGTCGCTCCTTTTGCGCCCCAGGCGCGCCTCGAGGGTAGTTCCCCGGTAGCGCCATCCGTAGTAACAACGAAGGAGGTGGGGCCATGCCTTCTTTCCCGCTGACCGTTTCCGTCAACTGCGATGATTTCACCGAGGGAGAGCCTTGATCTGATTCTCTGCCGGAGGAAGAGGAAGGGGGAAGAGTAAAAGAGGACGGGAAGGATATAACGCTGCCCTCCGGGGCCGAAGGGAACGTTAGAATAGAAGCAGATCCAACGCTGTCCACATCCATGCTGGCTGCAATGTTTTCCCGCATTAGCCGGGCCACTCGCTCTACAATCTCCTTGGCTGCTCGCCAGCTTTGAGAGGAAGGGGATTGAGGCAGATTCTTCAGCATCTCGGCGTCGTACCTCTCGAAGCACTCGTTCCCAAAGTAGGGCTTTGACAACTGCTTTCCGCTCTCCAGGTCGAACTTTTCTCCCGGTCGCGGAGCGCAAACTCCTTTGTATTGTTCCCGTATCTGAGACAAAGTTTCCATCTCTGCGTCTGTGTCTTCGTCGTCCGACAAGAAACCTTCCTCGCTGTACCCCGTTGTGGATTTAGGGCGAGTACGCTCTTCCAAGCTCAACGCCAACGGACGGAACCTCCAGAAGATAGCCTTCCCGTCTATGAACCCGAAGTGGTACAATTTCAAGTAGGACGCCCTCTCTTTCTTCGTAGAGACGGGTCGGATCGACCAAGTCCGGAAGTCCTTCATGAAGGCGAGGGCGTTCTTGGGAATGGTGAGTTTGCCGCCTTTCGGTTTCGAGTAGTTTTCGCCCTGTTCCTCCAGAAAGTAGGAGTATTGAAAAACTTGGTGGAAACCAGGGTCCGAAGCGATGTCATCCGGGAGGCGTTCTGCTTCTTCATTCCCCAAGTTGAGCCTTCTTTCTTTAAACGCCGCGAGGATACTGGGCGCGAGACAAGCGAATCTCAGGTCCACTTCCTCCTTCGCCGTCCATGGGTACAGGAGGGGAACGTTCTGAGACAGAAGGAAATGGATACTGAGCTCTCTCCAGTCCCTTGCGAGATGCGCGAGGATCCCTCTCTTGTCGAAGCGTTCGAGCTGATATCCGTTGAGCAACCTCACGGTATCGTTCTTCAACTCCCGATCCCACTGAAAGCAGGCTGTCATTCTCCAGTTAAAGAATCCTAAGTGGTCCAGCATCGCTCTGCGCGCTGTCGCCACTAGAGTCATGATTTCCTTCTTGGTCGGGCGACTGAAATGTAATCGTTCGGTGTTGAAATTCGCGGGCCGAGGCTGTCGACTCGTGAAAGGTGGGCGTGATAGTATGTCCTGCAGAGCAGACGATGCTTCGTTGATATCTTTCTTGAACCTATCGCGCCATTGCTCCTTGATTACATATACGTCGAAAGCGTTGTACGTGACGAAGTCCTCTTGCTCGGGCTGAAGGTACCAAGGGTCGTCAAAGGAGGCGTTGTTCTTGACCGGTATCCAAGCGCGAAAATCTAGATCATGCTGGTGCCAGTCTGGACGCAACGAGTACTCCATATGTTCGAAGCACCCATTGTCTTTCAAAGGGGCTGAGCCCGTGTGGTAACTGAAGCGGTTCATATACTGCATGGCTCCTGGGGGTAACAGATCCAACGAACAGTTCAAACCAACCCATGTGACGTCGTCAAAGGTACGAATGTCGGATTCCGGGATTCTTCCATTCTCGTCGGAAAAGAGGTAGGTGTTGGCCATCGTCCCCATTGCGCGCGTTCTCAATAGAGCTTGCCGATCTGGAATGCCAGAGCGCGAGCCTACTACACTGATACCCGAGTTTGGAATGCCTAAACTTGGGTAACAGCGTCCGAACGTGGAGGTAGAAGACAAGAATGACCGGTGCTCAAAGGCGGACCGTGAGAATTTGACATTCTGACACACGGTCACGCGACTTCTTCGAGCGTGGTGATGATACACTGTTTGGGTATAAAAAGAGGGAGAGAGGAAAGGATAATCAGTGTTAAATATCGAGAGAGAGAGAGAGAGATATGCATGGTGAAAGAAATAATAAATATCCACTTCTACCCCTCGTCTGGGATTATAAGTGGTTGGCTTTTTTATACGCGGCCAGCAACGTAGGCGCGTTGGTCAAATCCTTCGCTGATCTCCACTCGTCAAACTGGGGTCCGTACCCTTTCCACCTCACCAGAAATTTGAGGATTCGTCCTTTCCTCATTCTCTTGTGGCCGATGATTTCTTCTACCTCGAATTCAGGAATCTCGTCGATTGCTATCCTGGAGTCCGGCATAACGGTCCTTTTCCCGTACTTAGGAGGCGATTCCACGTATTTCTTTAAGTGTTCGATATTGAAGATTGGTAGACCTGGGTAGCGATTGGACATCCTCAAACGATAGACCATCGGGTTGATTCTCTGCATCACTTCAAACGGACCGATCCAACGTCTCACCCTTTTTGAAGTGCGGAACGTCCCTCCGGCCTTTATTGTAGTGCTTGGCCTGAGAGTCCTGGGCCTTGGCTATGGCTCTCCTAGCGCTCTCTCGATGCATGCTTAAGGTCTTCACGAAATTATTCGCTTCCGGCAACGAGCTATAATTCATCGAATCAGGCTCCTTAGCGTCGCCTTGCTTCAAGAGATCCAAAGGGGTTCGTGGTTGGAAGCCTAACAGCAGGAACAAAGGGGTAGTCCCAGTTGATTTGTGCGGGTTACTGTTGTACGCCAGTTCTAGCAGGTGCAGCCAGTCCGCCCAATCGTTTCGATCTTCGTTGATATACGCCCGCAGCATCACTTCTAAGGCCCGATTGACTATTTCCGTTTGGCCGTCATGTTGTGGGTGTCGTGCCGAAGACAAGGCTAACTTCGTCTTGAGGAACTTGGAGACCGCTCGCCAAAAATCCGAGGTCCATCTGGGGTCTCTGTCGGATATAATGCTTTCACTAAGACCAAACCGGCAGACAATATGCTTGACATATAATTCCGCAAACCCTTCTGCATCTAAGCCTGTCGTACAAGGTATGAAAGAGGCGTGTTTCGTTAATCGATCCACCACCACCATTATAGCGTTGTACCCATTTGACCACGGCAGATTCACAATGAAGTCCATCGAAATCGACTGGTATGGTCTCGAAGGGATAGGGTTTGGAATTAGGAACCCGAACCTCTTGAAATTCGCTGGTTTGATGTGTTGGCATATATCGCAGGATTTAGCGAACTTGATTATGTCTGCTTTCATACGGTGCCAGTAGAACTTCTGACTCAAAACTTCCCATAGCTTCTCGGGGCCTGCGTGGGCCGTCTCGGCAGGATTCTGGTGCACTTCCTCCATGATTTCATTTCTGAGTTCCTCTGGAAGGCACAACCTTGGCTGGTAATCCGCATCTCGGAAGAATAGCAAGTCCTGTTCATCCCTGAAGAATCGTTGTCCGGGCGACCACCTGGTCTTTACCATTGCTGGATCGCCCCATATCCTGCCGAATTCCTGGTCCTTCTCATATGCTGCTAAGAAGCGTTTTTTGAATTCGCTGTCCAGGTGCACATACGTGTTCGGAGGAGGGTTGGTCGCTCCCCAATACTCTTCTGAGACCTTCAAGTATTCCAATTCGTCGTCGTCCTCTTCTCCTCCTTCTGGGCCTGGCATCGGCTCTTCGTGTTCTCTAGAGTCAATGGCGGTTTGGTCCTGCAGGTCAATGTCTCCGTCTCCTGCTGGACCCTCTACCACCTTCTCAAGGACTCTTTCGTCGCCATTCTTCAGCCCCCCATCACGAAAAGTCGATTCCAATCTCTCTTCCGCCTTCTTCTGTGCTCGAGTCGTAGCCCATACTGAACTCTTCCCTTCCATCGCATCTCTCAAATCCCAAATCACGTAGGTCGCCCGCTTCGCGGCCTCCCGTTCCTTCTCGTGCTCGTTCAACTCTGCCGCCTCGACGTCCGTCCTCAGAGCTATACCGTCGCCCATGATCTTATGGGGAGACACGTGCGTCGGAGCCTCTCGTGGCAGCCGCGAAAGAGGGTCTACGTTCGAATGTACGCGTCCCGCTCTATGAATAATCTCTAACCCGGGTGCGTAGGCCGAGAAAACTGCCCCCCACGCCGCTAGGCGCCGGTTCGCGTTTTCGTATGTGCGAGCCCACTGTAAGGCTGAATGGTCGGTTACCAATAGGATCTTCTCCCCTTCTATGAAGGGCTGGAACTTCACCAGTCCGTCCTTGGCTGCTAGAGCCTCCCTCTCCGTAGTGGAGTACCTCTGCTCCGCGCCCTTGAACGTGCGAGAATAATACGCAATTACTCTCTCGACGTGTACAATGGTTTCGTCGAAGTCTTCCGCCCATACATCCGTCCACGCAGTGTCATCGTTCTTCTCACTCAATCTTGTCACCAAACGAGGCGGAGGCAGGCCGTCGTCGAACGCTTTACGCAGTTTCTTGTAGGCGCGGGTTCCTTTCAAATCCGCGACCTTGATGGGTTGTACTTGCTGCAAAGCGCAGCCCGCCGCTTCATTCGAGGCGTCTGTATACAGTCGATAAGGTAAGCCTTCCATGGGGTGCCCTAGCACGGGAGCTCGCCGCAAAGCTTGCTTGGCCGCATGAAAAGCGTGCTCTTGCTCTGCTTTCCATTCCCATCTCTGGTCTTTCCTCAAGAGTTGGAACAACGGCCCGCAGATATCCGCGTAATACGGGATGAAGGTCGAGAAGTACACGATCATCCCAAGAAATGACTGTAAGTCTCCTACTTTCTCCGGCCGTTTCAGCTCCATGATCGCTTTCACTTTCTCCTCATGAGTAGATAAGCCCAGCCGAGATACTTGATGCCCTAGCAACAGGATCGACGAATAGAATAAGTGGCACTTTTTTGGAGAAAGCGTCAGCCCAGCGTCTTCTATCGCTCCCAAGACTTGATCCAAATGCTCAATGTGTTCCTCGTACGATCGTGAGTATACCACTATATCGTCGATGTATACAAGACAGAACAGCCACAGGTAAGGGGCCAGAATGCCTTGCATCACTCTCTGGAATATTGATGGACCATTCTTCAGACCGAAGGGCATACGCCGGAATTGCCAAAGGCCCCGATGTGTTCGAAACGCAGTGCGTTCTATGCTTTCCTCGTCCATCTCCATCTGCGTGAACCCAGATAAGGCGTCCAACGTCGAAAGCACTTGCGCTCCTGAGAGAGTTTGCAAGATTTCGGTTTGTCTTGGAATAGGAAATTCGTCTGATATCGTCGCAGCGTTTAGCTTGCGGTAATCGACGCAAAATCTTGGCTTCCCGTTCCGGTAGGCGATTACTACCGGCGCGCTCCAGGGGCTTTTCGACGGTTCTATAACCCCCATCTCGAACCATTTATCCATCTGCTCGTCAATCACGGCTTTCTTGGCGGGTGAGCTTCCGTACATAGGTACAGCGATGGGTTCTTGACCTTCTTTCAGGCGAACGTGAGCTCTCGTGTTTGGCATATGGCCCAAACGACCGTCGAATCCGAACGCTTTCACCCTCCGTCGCAGCATTGCCCAGGCTTTCTCCTTCAAGTGCTCCGGTAAGGATCCTACATCGATAAGTTCCTCCATCCTTTCTGAAGGATAGATGTCAGGGTCCGGCATAGCTGCTGTCTTTGGGCCATAGTCTTCGGCTTCGTTTTCGATTCCTTCAGCCTGTGGCTCGGGCATCCCAGATCCGTAATTCGTCCTGACAAAGACTTTCTCCGACTTCACTCCCAGTTCCGAGTAGTCGGTGCAAGGCGCTGCTTTCCGGTTCTTACGATCCCAGTTTCGGCCTGATTCTGGTAACCCGTTTCCTTCGTTCGTCCTCACGAAAACTCTTTCATTCTGACGACGATCTCTCTGGGTTTTCTCATCCGATGGAGCTTCGGAAACGGGCGAGTCCTTCTCGTGCGACTCTTTTGGCGGTTCCAGCCGGGAATCTATAATGTTGCGGTACATCTGAGCGTTTCTGGCCATGCCTTGCCAGTGATTCAAGTCCTTTGGTTTGTCGAAATATGTCGCCGGATCGGATTTGGTCGCGATGATCTCTCCTCGCCTGAGATATCTCTTCCGCTTGGAGAGATTGGCTACTGGAATCACAGGATAAGATTCTGATATTAGGACGTTTGGTACGGCGAAATAAGATGAGTCCTTCCCCACTATTGTGGTCTTTTCCACCAAACATTCCTTGCCTTCGGTCCATTGTCCCCGCACCCTTATGTTCATCGAGGTTTCAGGCTTTATCAAGTAGTCTCTATCGACCCGCAGCTGTGTCTCTTCTTGTTGCTGCCGCAATCTCTTACGCTTCCTCTTTACTTGACTCTGCCTGTGTATCTTTGACCTCAATAAACGATTAGCTGCGGATTCAACGAGGTGGTCCTGCTTCCAATCTTCCGTCCTTTCGACTCCTTCGGCTTTAACGACGTGTCCGCCTGGAAAACTGATCTCTGTCCCTTCTTCTACGTCTCTAGCTACCGTGATTCCGTAAGACCGGTGGAAGTCTTCTCCGAGCAGTATAGGGACGGTCATCCCTGGCACGACGTAGGCTTCGGCTTCCATTTCTAACAGTTCGCCTGCCTCTGACATGACAAATATAGGGAGGGTGATGAACCCACTTATATTCGATTTGCCCGTCGTAAGTTCACAGAGTTTCATCTTTTGACCTTGCCGTAGAGTTGGACGGTTTTGTAAAGACAGGTATAAGTCCTCCGAAATCAGGGTTATGTCTGCGCAAGAATCTAGTCGCAGATCAATCCTTGGATTGCGAAGGTGCCCTAACCATCCCTTCATTGATAGGACGGAAACACCAAGAGCTGATTGGCCCGCTGCGAAGCTTCGGACTCGAAGCAGTCGTACGGGGGCTAATTCGTCCGGAGGCGGGGGAAGAGTCACTGTTCCCTTATTCTCCGCCATGAATGCTTCTTGGTAATGATCCTCGTCGTCCTCGCTTTCTGAATCCGAGTCCGCTTCCTCTAAGGGCGGAAGCTGCCCATCAGAGGTCCAGTAGAAGTCATCTTCCTCCTCACTGTCGTCCGATTCTCTTGCTATCTCCTCTAGCAAGTAAACCTCCGCTTTTGGTTTCAGTCTCTCCTCCAGAATGCTTTCGTCCTCCACCTCCTCCATCGTCGTTTTGCTGGTCTTACGTGCTTCCTTCTCGCGAGTTCTTTCGGCATTACTCGCGATTGTTTCTTGCACCGCCATCTCAAAACCCGACGTGGAGAACTTGGTAAAGTCGACATTCTCGCTCGCCAACCGTTGATTTAGAAGAATTGAATACGCTCCTTTATACATGCTATGCAATTCTTCTTGGTCCTGCGTCAACGTTACGTGGTTAGCAGCCCTCTTTATCCCTTTCTCGTAGACGGCCCAGTCGGGACACTCTTTGTCCCAGTGGTTGGAACTCCCGCACACTTTGCAAGGAGAGGGAGGCATCTTTCCCATCTTCGTCACGACATGGTCGTTCTTTGGATAAGGATAGCCTCCCTTCGGAGGGCTTCGTTGTCTTCTCTTGAAAGTCTGATAGACTTCTTTAACCACCGCTTCGTCATCTCCCGCTCCTGATGTTGGCTCTTCGAGCGAGGTAGAGGCAGAGTCTTCCTGAGCTGTCAGCTCCGAACGCTGAACTTCTCTGTCGCGCTGAAAGCTCTCTTCTTCCGAGGCCTCTCTTTCTCCGATATTCGCTTTCCGGTCTCTGGGATTCTCCATCTTGACTCCTAGCTTTCTTAAGACTGAGGAGATATGATCCAGAGAGTAATTCTCTCCTCTCCTAGCCGCTTCGACTAAAGCTTCTTCATGTTCCGTGGCTTTAGCGAAAAGAGTCATGGTATTGGGAATGTTTTCCACTATCAATATGGGTCCCCAGCTAACTGGAGCCTTTAACATGATAGTGTACACTTCCAACGGACCACCATTATCCGTATTTGCGAGCATTCTCGCGTACATGGCTCTCCTTCCAATGAATTCCCTTGGACTTTCCCGGGAATGCCCTTCTTGACGAAACTTCTGCAACTCGAATACTCTGTTCATTTTCAGCTGCCAGGTTCGTCCCAAGAATCCTTCCTTTATACTTCTAATGAAGTTCAAATGGTTTGTTCGCATGTAGGATTGTTGGGGAGACGGTAACATCATGTACCAACTGTGTACGGAAGACCCCTTTTTCAGTCGTGACCATAACCAGAAGCCCATCGCTTCCGGTAGGTAGCCTCCCATCGAACCTATCTGGATAACATCCCAAAAGTAATCGATAGCTGAGTCGGGGTCGCCATCCCACTCTGGCAGCTGCTCTGGTTTCAACTCCGCTTTGATAGTGGGAATCGCATTTCCGTACGCGGCCAACGGATTCGGTGTACCTCCTGGAGACGGATAACCTCCGCCTCCGCCTCCTCCGCCTCCTGGCCCTCCTGGAGGTCCTGGAGGCCCTGGAGGTCCAGGTAACCCTGGAGGTCCTCGAGGTCCCATCGGTCCTCTATTTCCTCCATTTCCGAAACCTCCTCCACCCCCGTCGTCTGGGCCCCCGCCTCCTCCATTCCCCCCTCGTCCTGGGGGTTGAGGAATAGGCCTTGAAGGATTCGGGGATCTATGCGGAGGAGAAGGACGCCCACGGCTTCCTCCTGGAGAATCATCTCCTCCTCCTCCTCCGTCGTGTCCTCCTGAAGCTATAACACCGGCAGGAGCTACTACCGTAGTGGTCCCTCTGAAACCACTGGGGTCCCAGTTCGACGGACCGGCTTGTGGAGGTCTGATTAAAGGATTTTGAGGGGTGTAACCGCCATATTGCGACGAGCTGATATCAGGAGGTTCCCATAAGCCGGGTCCTGATTGTCTTGGCATCGCTGATTGAAAAGACGATGGAGGTTTGGAAGTTCCAACGATTGGAGGTATAGCGGAAGCGAATATAGAAGTATTCGTGCCAAACGAAGACGGCCTCAAGTCGAGTATTTCTGCTGGCAGAGGTGGCATGGACGATAAGTACGCCGATGGCTTATTCTGCCTCCCTGAAGGCTTCTCAAAAGCGTCGAAAAATCCCTCTGAGGGCTTGAACGTTACGTTCGGAGCACTCTGAAAGGAGACGTCGTTCACGGCTCTCATAGTCGTGTCCGAGGCGGAATTATCGCTAACATATTCGATTTCAGGAGTCCTGGGACGTGTATCTCCAGAGCTAGGAGGAACTTGCTTAAATTCCTCCCACAACGTCCGTGAAGAATCCGCCCGCGCAGCCCCTGCATCTCTTTCCAGTTCCTGCAAAATTCGCGCGTCCTGTACTGGCATCGCCGACTTAGGAACGTCCGTCCCTTGATGACTTCTCATCGTGACGTGGACATCGTCCCTAGACGCAGGATTCGAGGGGGGGATCATTCGAAACTGATTTCCTCCCTCATCATAGCGGATGAGTATAGGATTCCTCTCCGCTGCTCTACGAGGAAACGCTTCATCTACTCCTTCTCCCAAACTTACCACTCTATTCCACGACTGACCCTGGAATAGAGCGGACCTCTTGTCGGAAGACAGATTTGACGAATGTCTCGGAAAGTCGTGCATCACCATTCTCAACTTTTCGTCGGCGCTCCTGGCGGAATCTAGTTGCTGGTGAATGGCTTGAACTGTGGAAGCAGGGGACGCTGGAGCGCTCGAAGTATTCTTGAATTCTTCAATGTATTTCGTAAAGAAACGTTGCCCAGTAGCTAAGCGTTCCCGTATGATCTCCCAAGCAGCTTCCAGCTGAAACAAATCATGAGCGCCCTTTAGAATGGGTACACACGAATCCCCAGGGTCTATGATGAAGTGATTTGCGCGATTAGGGAGGAGAGCAGCAGCGCGTTGTATGAACGTCTGCAATTCTCCAATACCCCGGTCAATCTCCTCCATAAAACGAGGAGACAAAAAGAACCTAGGGGGAGCATCCTTCCAGAGTATTCCCCTGTCATGAATGTCCGTTTTGTCCAAGCTCTTTTTGCCAACTAGACGTTGAACTAACGCTAACGTAGAGGGCTGGTCCTCTCCGACGGGCTGGATATACTCCTTCTGTAGGGCTCCCATAGCGGAAGCCGCATATTCTTCCATGGTCATCTCACTCGCCGGGAGAGGTGGAACCAGCGATTCTTCAGGATTCATAGTCTCTGAATTCCTACGTGATAACGAGATGGGATCTCCAGAGGGCACCGGGGGCTGTTGTATGAATCCTTGTATTATCGTCGGGCTCGACGTCGGAGCCGCTAATTCTCTACTGGAAATCTTCCGCAATATACTCTCCGCAGGGAGGACGGAATGCTCCTTCGGCGACTCGACCGGTTCCTTCGAGATATTGGTCGATTTAACTCGCCTAGTTTCCTCTTCCCCTCGTTTACCTGTCTGTTCCTTCTGTGTTATAGGTTTGACAGGTGAAATTGAGCGGGAACGAGATACGGGTAGGGGTATGCGAGAAGGAATAGTCCCGTCGTCCACAAAAGCAATTCGTGGTCGAATAGTGCTGTAGACGAGTCCACGCGTCTTGGAAGAGTCTCGAGCCAGGTTGAAAGGTGAGTTCCCAATGTGTCCACCAGTTGTAAGAGTCCGTTATAAATTTATGGAACACCTTTCGTAGACGCTGGCGCGAAAGTCTCTAATCATTAGCCTTAACTCAATTTCCTCTGGAACGCCAGAGGAAAGTGAATATTAGCGCGTTATCTCACTTCTGGAATGCCAGAGAGTAAGAATAAAGCGCTGGCTATTTAGCACTTCCAAGATAGCCCGCTGGCCTATAGCGTAGGCCTTGGGACTACGCGTCTCGAGAGCGGGTGAGAGTAGGGTGAAAAGATGATAATATTCTCACGCGCGTGACCGTTATGAATAGGTCACGCGCTACTAATACACGATGAGTAAATACTATGAATATATACATTTTGCAGGTACTCGTCGATGAATCGTCCGCGTACCCAGGTGCGTTCAAGGAGGGGATTAAGCCCTCAGCTCCCACACGGTGAAGTGAACTGGAACCAGATGATCAGTGGATGAAGGCCGCGCATGCATACCTGGCTTCTGAGGTCGGACCGATGCCTTTCAATGATCTGCCTGACTACATGTAAGGAGGATTGGCCGTCGTTTTTCTTTAGCTGCAGCTGACAACTTTTGCCATCTTCGTCTAGGTACTGTAATCGGGCGGCGGGCTCCGCCAGTTGACGTCCAGATCACCGCAAGGAACCTTTCTCTAGTGTCGATAGTGCTATGTGACACAGTATCAGGCTTTGTACGCAAACGAGATCAACATGCACGTCCTTTTCGATGCGTAAATTCACCTGGAAATGCGAGCAGTTTTACGTGCCAGAAGTCGTAGAACCAAGAACGTCACGTATTCGCTGCCTGGTGTCTGAGTTCGATAAAGAACACGACAGTTCAACATCTATCAAGTGCATGGCGGAAAGCGCCTCTTTTTTTCTGTCTTATCCAATTCTGTCCCGCCCTTTCTTTGAACAGCTATGGAGGCGGATCCGCCACTGCAGAGTGGTTCATGCAACGGCATTGAATATAATTCATTCTCAAATTTGAACGGAAGGGCAAGGCGACGCATGGATGTCGGAAAAATCGTGCATTCTTGGACAGCGACTGTTGGTACAGTGGACTCGTGTCTACGTGCCGTGGCACTAAATTCGGAGGAACTCAAACGGACTTGTTGCAGAGCATCTTGTATCGCTTACCGTGGTATTCGAAGCCTAACGCTGCCAGAAAGTTCGCTTCCTTCCACTGCAGATCCAGCAAAATCATCAGAGTAGTGTCCCCTTGCGGTATATTGCCCAGGCTGTCACCTTCCGTGGCCCAGACTTTTAGCACGGAAACGGCAAAAGGGATTCGACGAGTGACATGCACATGTGAGTATGCGTCGATCACGTCCTTTGTCGTCAGAGGATAAGGGAAGTGGGTCACCATTACGCAGGTTCCTTTGGAGAATGGCACGAAAAAAGTGCAGTCAGCACGGGGGGTACGTTCGCTGATGACACAAGCGCTCTAGCTCCAGGCACGCGGATGTCTCGTCGCCTGTGTCGTGCTGTTTCAGGTCTCCTTGGATGACGATGCCCGCCAACCTGCATCTCTGGTTCGTAACATATTGGCTCCCGAGCTTCCTGGACAACGCGTGCAAGACCGGTGCTCGAGGTTCTGAGGCGGACAGCATGAGTCGTTGTAGGTGCGCGCATTTTTCGAGGATATCTAGGAGCGACGCGCTCGTGACAGGGTTGGCGTGCAACACTAAGGATCTCAAGTGGACCGCCGAACCGGCAAGAGTGGATATCAGTTGCATGTCTGCGGGCACAGACCTGTCCAGTATTTCCAACGCTGCCAGACGCGGCGCGAATATGGAAGGAAGAAACTCTAACGTCCACAATGTCAAGCGGTGGAGGGAAGGTAGCGGTATTGTTCTAGAGAAGGCAAGGACGTGTTTTGTGTCCCAGAAGAGTTGACGGAGATTTGTGCAAGAAGAAAAGAAGGGTGACCAGTCGAAGTCCTGCCGGCCGTTGTGCGTGGCAATGTGGAGATACTGAAGGGAAGTAGAGGGTGTAAAGGCGATACGCGCCGCGATGGTGCAACAAGCTAGTTGCAGACTGTCGGAAGCCAGGACAACAGTTTCGTGTTTTTTCGAGCAGGGGAGGTTGGCTTTCTTTGTTATGACGAGGATCTTCAAGTTTACTGCGCTCGACAGATTAAGTCCCTCCACCAAGGCGTGGACGCATAGACCGTCAAGTCCGCAATGTGCAGGTCCCGTGAGGAAAAACGTCCTCCATCGCGGAGAAACTGCAAGTAAAGCAGTCCAGATGTAGTGGGATGCGGCTTCCTTGAGCGGCCCAACGGGTACGTCGAAAAATATGTGCAAAGGTCGTGTACCAGATTTAGAGATGTGTGTGTCAACGGAACTTTTACATGTGTCCAGGGGAAAGGCTCGCTTGTCGTTGGCGGTCTCCAGAAAGATGAAGGACCAGAGCGCAGGCACCTGGTCCACGACTTTGCTGAATGTTGAACAAGTATGTTTCAGGCGGTGTCGCAGAAGGTCGTTTTCGTATACATTTTCCTTCGTTGACACGGAGCCGAGGGCCATGGTAAATATCTGGCGCATGGTTTTTCCTGGGACTTCCATGGCGTCAATGGCACTTGCGTGCATTACCGTCCTGCCGACTCACTGCTCAGGAAGTTGGCCATTTCTGTCTGTCAACTGGCTAACGCAAGGGGCAAAAAAAAAAACGAAACAGCCGTGCAGGTCTCTGCAGTGTATTGGAAGTTACATGAAGTTGCAGCAGAAGGCGGCCAGCGAGGACGAATGCAGGAAAAAGCAAGGCGTCGCCGCATTTCAGAGGGTGTTTGGGAGGGTCGCCGAATCAGAACTTGATGTCAGAAGCGAAACAGAAATAGAAGGAGCACTGCCACTTCAGGGAAGGAAGGCCAGGTTTGGTCATGGCCCTTTTGGCTTTGCTGTTACAGTGCGCTCGCGTCTCCCTGTTTGCCCCGTATACTCTGTTTGGGGCTTGGTATCTCCAATAACTGCTGGGAAAATCTGATCTATGTCTTTCCTTTTCGTCGCGTCTCTAGTCGTCGCTATATATATGGCGTGCTTTTGGTTCTCCGGCATCTCAATCTATGTCTGCGACGGACACCCTGAGGCTGTTGCATAACACGCCCGTCTCTCGTTCTTCTCTTCAATACTTGGTCGGTGAGGCGTACTTTCAAAAGCTTCGCGTGTTTCGGCCGTTCGCCAGCGGTATTTTTCTTTCTTTTGTGTGTCGTATGGTATCTCCTGACAACTCTCATTCGCAGCCGTTCATATAAAGTCCTTACCTGTGGAGGTGTTGACTGTGATCCTCTTGCTAGCACCCGATCGGTTTGACGAATGCCCGGAAGCGTGGTGGAAGTCTGTTCTACTGTTGGGATGCGTTTGTTCCCGCTGGTGGCATATCGTCACGAGTGCCCCATCCTTCGCGTCCAGCATAGCTGTCGCGCATCGCACATCTCCTTCCTCTCTTAGTTCTCGGCTTTCCCAGTCCAAGTCGGCGCCACTTTCTCTCGCGTTTCGGTTTCACACTTTCGACTCGAGTGTCTCGCATGAGGACACGTTCCCGGACTCTCTCCGCATGATTGACGACTTGTTGGGTCCGGTGATGTGTCGCTGTGTGTGGATCAGCATCGCGTGCCAGTGCGGACTACTTTGAAAACGGATACGATGTGCTGCGGTGTCTCTCGTCCATGAGAGGTCCTCGGGTCGTCCGCGCATCGGTGGAGATACCCAGAGGTTACCGACGCGTCGACGAGTGGGTGAGCGAGGAGTACCTGGTCCCTTCTGTGCTGTTCGGGGGGCATACCCCTCTCTTAGATAGCATGAGGGTCTCTCTCAGTATTCTCCCGTGGGACGAGAGCGTTTACTCCAACCTCACTTCCCTGCATCTCGTTGGAATAGACGATCCTGCTCCCACCGTCGGCGATCTCTTCAGCCTCTTCTCCGCGGCATGCAGCGTAGAGCAGCTGGTCATCAAGGACGTCCCCTGCATGGACTATGATCTTGCTGTCGATCCCTTTCCTGTCACCGACACTGTTCTTCCTCGCTTGACTCATTTGTCGTTGGAGGTCAAGGACTACGTCGATTCCTGCGTTTTCGACACTCTCGTCCTCCCGTCTCTGCAGCGCCTGCACGTTCGAACTGATTTCGAAGAAGGCACCAAAGGCGTCGCTGGGCATTTGGCGAGGGCGGGACGGCGCCTTCGCTTCCTTACCTTCGAGACTGCTGTGCATTCGGCCGAGACGCTGAAAGATCTCATGAAAGCTTTTCCTTCTGTGACTAGCGTGGATTGCCGCGGGTCTGATTCAGACTTTGCTCTTCTATTGCACGCTGTTGCCGTACATTGGCGCGGCCTGTGGCCAGACCTGCAGGAGCTGTGGATGGACAACACCTTTCCTGACGAGATGATTATCTTCCTGTTGAGAGGCTTGACCGGGCTTTCCAGTCCTCGTGCTCGTGTCGTGTCTCCCATATACTCAGATACGAGCGGATATGTCACTGTTCCCGGCTTGTGTTCTCTCCGCGTCTCCTCCAACACCAAGCAGCAGGAAGTCGTTCGATCAGACGTCTCTACTGACATGCCAATATTCTCTCTCTAGGTTGTTCTCGTATGTCTGTGCCCTTGGCGTGGCGACTTAAATGGGCACTCCCCAGATGTTGATTCATGGTAGCGGTTGTCAGCTATACGAGGACAAGACGTTCAGCAGACGAAGAGAACAACAGGAAGAAGAGTAGCCTGAGGGAAATGAGATACGGGTGACGAGAGGAACAGTAATGTGATGGAGGAGAGACGAGGACGTTCAGCTCAGAAGGTTTACACTGCAGTTCAGGGATATTCGAGTGTGGAGGGTCGGAGCTGAGTGTGGCAGTACGAGACCGTTGTTGTTCGATGCGCATCAAAATACTCCATTCTCGTTTCCCATTTGCAATGCTCGCGTCGAATTTCTGCTTGTGGGCGACTCCCTGACGTATTCGCGCAGTGCGAGACCATTATCACGGTCATGAACAATATGGAGACATTTAAGTGATAATGAAGATAAGCTTTCGTCAGCACTCGATCTATTAGATTGAGATATAATTTCTTTGCTCCGAGTTGCGGAGGTCGTTAGCGTCGCCTCAGGAGACGCAGCAACGGAGTCGCAACAGGACAGCAAACATTAGGAGCCCAGAAGCAGAGTCTAGTAACGTTCGTGCAAGTGTTTTGCACAATATACAGGTAAAGGCTGAGAAGGTATCGACAGCTATATACGTCGACTTCCCGGCTGGAGTCTACGCGCATGCGAAGGAAGATCGAGGAGCAAAAAAAATATCGGGCCAGATTTACGGCTAAGATGTTCTCGTGTCATTGCAACAATCAGCGCACTACTTTTCGTCGTCCCAGGTCCCTCCGTGAACTACGCGTTGGTATTTGTCGACAATGTCCCCGTCCTGCATGCAAATGCGCTGCAAGTCGACGTGTCCTTCCATCACGTTGCTCGCGCGTGAAACGACCCCCACCGATGACGATCGGGAAGCCAGAGCGCGGCAAAGTCCCACCACCAGTTCTTTGTCCAACTGATTGCCAAACTCCATGCGTCGCACGGATCGAAAGAGGTCGGGCGAGCTCAGCACCAGAGCACCGATGACGGTCTCTACGTGGTCGTCCGAGCCGGTGATATGCAGCCAACGGAGCTCAGGCATTGCCCTGAAGAAGCTGCGCATACAGCGCAAGCAGCCAGAGGTTATAGTCGACCTTCACCGTCTTCGAACCATGGTTGAGGGATTTTGAAACAGTCTCGAAGACTTCGTGGTCCTCGACTTGAAGGACAAGGTGGAGCAGCTCCGGTAGATCGATTATCCTGAGGAAGTTTGCCTCTGCGGGAGACGAAGAGCGAAAACTGAACGAGGTCAACGCAGGGAGCACAAGACGTGGGACGTCGTCGTCATACACGGACACCTCGTGTACCAGAAGATGTTTCAGAGCAGGTGCGGCAGACAGTGCGTCCCGGATTTGGGTGCCAGTGAGGTCAAAGTCCGGGGACACGTCGCTTAACTGCAACGATGTCAGAGAGGGTGGTAGAATGCCTAGCGCACAACGTTGTGCGACGACATGTTGCACGCGAGTAGACGCGGAGATGAAGATTTGCGGGAAATGAATGGTGAGGTCGTCCTCTGCAACGAGATGCCATACAGGTACTATTTCTGCGTCGAGTTTCTTGAGCATGCCAAAGAGAAGGTTGGTGCCCATAGGAGTGTGCGCGTGGTAGTAGATTTTTTGGCACCGATGCATGCAGGGTGCGAGGATGTTCCAAAAATCCCGCATTGCGACGTAATCTTCCATCGCGTCCTCTCCGTCGCAACCAAGTGCGAAGAACATGGTGAGATCTGTGGTGCCTGAGGCATCGAGCCAGTCTCGAATACAGTCCGGCCGCTTCTTGCTGTGGACCAAGATTTTGGAAAAAAAGGTCGGGTCTGTGAGGACAACTTCCCTCCAAATGCGACACACGGCTCGGAGACGATGTATGTTATCCATCCAAGACGATGGATCAGAGTCGAAGCGGCTGGGAACGAAGCCCGCTATTCGATGCAAAACCTCCTTGGGAAGCGAGGTGACGGACAGTGCTGCTCTGATTCAGCAGACGCAGTTTTCGAAAAAGGAACTGACCGTTTAGGGTAGGATCACGAAGACAAGGTCGCTGCATGTGAGTTTTGTTCGCCGAACTCCCTTAACCGCAACCGCACGGATGGACGTCGCTGCAAGTTACGAAGGGTCACTGTGTGCAGCAGCGCAGCGCAGTGAAGGCGGAAAGTAGCATATTTGCAGCGGGCGTTTTCAGGGACGTAGTCTAGCCAAGAAGCTGTTCTGAGAAGATTCCACGCCCCAAAGGAGACAAATCACGTCAGAAACGGTACGCTCACTGCCACATGCTTTACAGAGCCGAAGTCGAAACCTTATCGAGAAAGAGACAAGATTTTCTCTTGAAAGTACAAGGCGCCTGCGACTGCATGGGGTTCGAGGCGGAGAAGCGAAGCCTATGACAGGTAGCCCGTTCATATTCTTGCGGCGATTGAGGGACGTGGTTAGATCAAAACAATCTGATTCGAGTCGCAGAGCTGCAAGGCAAAGGAGTATATAGAACCTAAAACCAGAAGAGGAAAAGCGCCGCGTCGAGTCGAAGGCTAACCTCGTTTGGTATCGGTATGTCCGACTGCACGCCGCACCGAACTTTGTCTGACCCAGGTCGAGATCCTCTAGTTCTTCTTTGTTGTTTGCGCGTCCCTCTGCGAAGTTTCCGTGTAGGGCATCCTTCCAGCCTCTCCTTGCAGTTCGACCCAGGGTTGTGATGTGCAGCCTTTCAGCGAAGTGCACAAGCTCTCCCTCGAGGTTCGCGACGACAATGGGTGCTCAACGCTTTCAATTGCGAAGACCGTGAAAGCAAAAAGAAAAGAAAAGCGTGGACTGACTAACGGTGAGTCGATGCCAGACAGTCACGGGGCTGGAACGCAGTGCAGATGGTGAAAAGCTGTGGACGTGTCGCAGACCGCCGTCTCCGACAACAGGAGCGTGCAAGGGTAGAATTCCCGAGACACGCAGGTCCGTGTACACGGAGGAAGAAAAGGAGTCGGGCGAGTTCAGGGAGGATCATATGGACGACGTTTTCCATGTCATCGAAGTCGACAATGTCTAGTTCGAGATGTCCAAGGGCGTCAAAGAACGCAGCCTCGGCTAGCTGCTCCTGCATTTCAGCAGGGTACCTCAGGAGGGAGGCGAGTGGCAACTTGACGATGATGGAGTGACAGATGCCTCGGGTGTCTCGAGGACGAGCATGGCGTATCGTCACAGGAAGCATCTTGATTTAATGTGCAGTGTAGCGCTTATACATTCGCTGCAAGAGCGTGTAAGACGAGAAGCAGATGTATCTACGCTGATATCTAGGGCGCGCAGGGACTTTGCAGAATAAATCGCAAGCGTTGGCGCTGATCTTCTGCAATTCTCGGAGAGTATCGCAGATGCACTGCTCAGGTCTTGAACGCGGTGGAAAGGTATTGTGAGGCGGTGAGGTTCCAGACGCAGCAAGGTCCGTATTGGAGACTGGAGGCGTTGCAGGCGTGGTCTTGGTCGGGTGCGTAAAGTACCTGTTCATTGTGAAGAGGGTATGCACAGGGCTGAGTTGTTGAGGACGGAATACGACTGTCCTCGTCCAGTAGTGCACAGCGCTTCTAAGTTCTAGTGTTGTGGCGCCAAGTCCCCAGACCTCTTTGCACGCGGCGCGTGATTCCTTGAAGACCGTCCAGTAAAAGAGCGAAGCAGGACATCAAGGAGAAAGATAAGCAGGAGTGCGGAAGGCAGTTTATCGTCGTGTCCACCAACCGCGTTCATGGTGAAGAGAATTGACGCGTGACTCAGACTCGGGGTAGTTGATTTATGCCGTAACGGTGATGGTTCGGCCTTAGCCGACGGTGCGTAATCAAGTATTACAAATCTGCCTTGTCTGAGGTGATCTTTCGCTCTGAGGTCCCTGAGCGCGACCGTTTTCCTCGAGGCGACAGTGAATCGTTTCTAGCGGGTTTGCAGAACTGTTCCCCACGTCTATTGACCAACCATTGCCCTCAGTGAACGAATTCGAGGTTAGTAAGTTGGAGTCGACCAAGTGCCGGCCCTGTCCACCCCCTGAACCAAGTTTATGGTCGATGTCCAGGGAAACAAAGGTAAGAAGTGACGCGCTTCGGTCAAAGGAGCAACAGAAGGGCAAGTCCCAAGACAGCGCCCGCAAAGAGGTCGTCCATGCAAGGTAACCAGGTACTATGAAGCGTACGACATACTAGCTCGATACAGGCAGCACCGTGTATGGACTGTGAATCCGCGCAAGGACATAAAAGGCGGCTCCTCAGGTCAAAGTTAAAAGGAATTTCATGTCTTCGTTTTCCGGCACAAGTCGTGTCCATTCTCGCTAATTCTTTAGACACATTTGGCTTTTCTGTACTACCATAATCGGCTTCCTCGTGGTCTCCCGATCCTTTTGTCCTATCCGAGCACTTTGTCGGGCTTGTTTCTTCGAGGTGTTTGAGCTAGGAGCCGTTTTTCTGATGTCAACTCGGGACGCGGGCATATAAAGGATGTGAAGCTTTCAAAGTCCCTTCAGTGCGATCCATGCACATCAGTCGATTACTGTGCGCGCCTCCGCCGGAGAAGGCCGCAACGCGGGGCACTTCAGACGATCTCCAGCTTCAAGCGATCCCCGACGCGTCGGTGGACAAAGTCAGCTTCCTTCCTTGTCTGTCAATTTCGATCTGAGGCGACAACATTCTTTGCAGCTGGCAGTCAGTAAAATCACGACGGTTTCCATGCGACTCGAGTGACTCTCCGTTCAGAGTGGTGGAGATCAAGGCGAGTTTTCTATTTTCTTGGTCGATTGTTCCCTGTCTCAACTCTGCCTCTCGCGTTCGCTCGTCTACAGGAGTCAGACGCGCAGACCGGTACAAGTGCATGCTATTCCGTTCTGATACCCGAAGCATACCACACAGACGTGCGTAGAGTCTTTCCACCGTCCTCGTGGGAGCTGACAGCCGCGTACAGTCGGACAACGGCTACGGCGATTCGAAGTCAAGTCAGGAAGAGGGGTCCACGAAAACGGTTCGGTGTGGGTTTTGCAAGAAGCGCGGACACTATCGCAAGACGTGCCCCGTTTCTCTGGCGTCAACGCCTGTCTATTACCCTGCAAAGGCGAAGGTGGACTTGCCAACATGTGGCGTACAAATTGAAGGTCTGTCTCCGTCTCGATGCAGGCAGCAGGACTGACGGCCAAGCTACACAGAATCTCACGTCAGGATAGTCAGGTGTACGAACTGCAGGCAGCGAGGCCACTACTATAAGACATGCCCGGAACCCCTAAACGCAAAACCAATTACTCCGCGCGTCTCATGGCGGGGTCGTGGTCGGTGCAGCATATGCAGAGGAGAAGGCCACAACCGCACGTCCTGCCCCGATCGTCGTTCGAGACGGGAGTCGCAGGCAGACAAGGCGGATGAAGGTGACTTCAAGAAGAAACTGAACTGAAGTTCGATCTATGGGCGACAGGGCTTGAAAGAGGGGACAGCGGATGATCACATTGAAGGAAGTAGGGTGCGGTAGAACTGTACTTCACATCAGTGAATATACCTGAACGGCGACTCGGCCAGCAGTCGCTTGACCGGGCTCCTCGCTCTAGCTGTTCGTGGTCCCCTCCGTTCACCGCTCGAAGTAGACGGCGGCGTCAGTGCGCTTCACTGACGCAGAGCCTCTTCATTTCATGCCGAACGGCGTCCGCACGAATCTGTCCCTTGAGTTGACGGCGTTGGAGGTTCACCGAGGTGCTGGAGCATTATCTTTTTCTTGCCATTGCCTTCGCGTCGCTTTCTGCCATGCCTGTATATTCAGATAGACCGTGTTCGTTTGTATGCAAAGCCTGGACGCCTCGGTATTCTGAAAGGGCCTGCCACTAGTTTTTGATATGTATGCTCACTCAAGGTCACTTTGAATATATCCAACACTGTTTGGGTCGACGGACATGTAGACAACCAGTCTTTTTCTTTCCTTAGGTGTGTTCGGTTCTTGTTTTGGCGTGAGATGTAGTGGCAGGGTAGTTGTTCGGCGTGCTCCCGTGTCGGTCTTCGAAGCGGCGAGGACTATAGGTTCAACGGGATGGGCGTCGCGTGGTCGATTTAGGCGACTGGAGGCCAATGCCCGAATGGCGAGTCGACTTCTATTCAATGCCGTTCAAATAGTGAAGCACAGAGATCATTTAGACGAGTCCGAGCAGTACATTTGTAAGATATTTAACGCCAGAAGTTACTGAACACGCCGGAGACAAACCATGGGCAGACGTTGCACGACCACTCTACGTAGTTGTCGTTTATGTCCGTGGCGATTCTCATCGGTTTGCCTTCGACGCAGTCATACGTCAGCCATTCGCCGGGAATGTAGACTTTCCTCTGCATCGCTGTCTCTAAAAGACAGTCGTCGAGAACCCTGTATACCTCGAGACTTGCTTGAGCGTCGAGGGCGGCGTCTGATCGTAAGGTCAATAAAGGCTCAAAGCTTCGAGGAGCAGGTGAACGCGTACAGCGGAATAGCTTCTGGACGTCTCGGCCGCCCGTGGTGTCGGTCAACCCGAGATGCCAATCGCCTTTTTGGTCGGTTTTGTCCATAACGCGATGCAGGATGTCCCCGACACATCGCTGCATCGACAAAGGGTTGGCGACTTTCCGATAATATACCGGGAAGGCAATGCGTGCCATGTGGCCGACATCGCGGAAGCTGCGGGCATTGACGTGCAGTGCCGTCCAGAGCACTTGAGCGTCGGAGTTTAAGCCCGCGCCGCATTTTATGATCGACGGGTCCTCCAGGATTCTGCGTAAATCGTCCGGGCAGGCTGTAAAGGGTTAGCTGGGGCTTGATCGCTTGTATGTTCGTACTTTGCATGGCGGTCATGTCGAGGACGTAGACTCGCCGCTCGACCGCTATCTGCACTACGCAGAGCTTGGCCTCGCGGGGTTGGTTGCCGCTTCCGGTCTGCCACGAGGGTTAGGTTTATAGATTTGCAGTTACAGACGCGTCGTTTACCTTGTATTCTGTGTCCAGGCCGACAACAGAGTGAGATTGGATGGAATCGAGGTGCTTGTTGGCCTCCTCAACGTCCGTGAGGAGGAACGCCTTGAAGGTGAGCTCCAGTGGAGCGAGCTAGAGGACGTCAGTGGTTGTTTGCAAGGACGTTGATGCTCACGTCTGTCGACCCCAAATTTATTCGAATGGCTGCGGAATCGGGGGCGAAGCGGGGTTCTTGTGAGTCCATGTTCAGTTCGCGAGCGAGGATGTGATTTAGAGCAGAGTCCACGGAGTCGACGAAATGCACTCCAAAGATTTTATAAGCCAGGAACTGAATAGACGCGCGAGAAGCGGCGAGGTTTTTTTCTTGCCTTCTTTTGTCGTAGGTTCAAGGAAACTAAAATAGGACTGAATGAGTTCAAATTCCGTAGAAGGTGCTTCATATTGAGTTGCCTCGGCGAAGTTGGACTGCATTCATAGGGGTAATTGAGACGCGCGGCGAGTGTTTTTTTTTTCGGCGTTACACACACATTCGTTGGTTGCGAGGAACATGTTTGGACGAGATCCGAGGTGCGACGCTTGAACCCTGGACGGGAATGGCTCCGTGTAGGGTCTGAAAACTGGAAAGCAAGGGAAGTCAAGTAGCGAAGCGCGTCTCCAAGACAAAGCGGACGTGCGTGGAAGTCTCCAAAAGCGGTCGAGACATTCCAAGGCGAGCAGAAAAAGTGTATTGCCTTAATGGAGTGTGAGGTGACGCCCGATTAGGCTACGCGATTTGCCGAGGTCGTCCTTGCCTTTTCCGGTGAGATCTGACGAGCTGCAAAGCCCCCGATCGTCAATCTGGAGCTTCGGGCCCGAACCTTAATGGTTTCCCTTATTGCGAGAAGGACAAGGTTTCTGTACCGGGCCGGCGATGTCTCCTTGATCCTCCGACGTTATTCTGAAATGAAGTTCTTCCTCCTTCAGTCACGTCCTTTCGATCGCCGTACGGAAACATTCAGGGAGGTTGGGTCGTGGGTCATCAACCACCATTGCACACGATCTTGATGTGCTGAAAGACCCGGGCAACTGTTTTCAGGCAAGTTCGAGGTATAGCCGTCATCATAAAACAGCTGTTTGCGACGACTGCAGTCTTGGGAAAAGTAAAGTCTTGTATCGGAAGAACATCGTCAAGAAATCTGAAGTCCAAGAAACAAGAGGGGAGGACAAAAAGGACCAGACCATATAGGGACAGGAGGTCTATCAGAGTTACACTAACATCCTTGAGAGTCGACACCGTAGAGAGAAGAGGATGTACCCAGAGGTCTTCAATAGTTGCGATCGCGAGGCAATAATCTACACAATGGTGGGAATTCAGATGAGGGGTCACGTGTCCCACCATGTTTCCTCTTACATCGATGTATTCTCAATTCGGCCGTAACCTCAGTCGACGCGCCTTTCGTCTTCTCTCGCGGCCTGAAAACAGCATACAGATAAGGCTGGTGAGCTAATTGAACGCTCCGTTTGCGGCCATGCCCATTTCGTTACTGCAGGTCTGATTCAGTCACCGAAGATGCCTCAAAGGTGGGCGCATAAAAGGCCAGGGGAGTGACCGGCCGGTGATGGCGCAGGGATCCAGACTCTTGTGATTCGGTTAGTTCAACCTGCAGTATCGTTGTCTAGCCTAACATTGCACAGTCATGACCGACGAAGAAGATATACCTTGGACTCGACAACTGCTGTTGCTGCAGTCAAACGCCAGCTCGAAAAGAAAGAAGGTCGCTCTGTGTTCCATGAGCGCGCAGAGACTCTGCTTCACAGCTCTGGTGTCTCGCCAGCATTTTCGCGAAGTCAGCGAATTCCTGGACGTTAAGGAGAAACACCGTACAAGTCCGGCCGACGAAGAGGACAATGACAGTTCTGTTAGCGGCTCCTCCGATTCCGAAGCAGGCTCTCGAGCCGAGTCGCTGGTCTCCTTTCTGCTCGAAGCCAGTGAGTTTTCGTCGTATAGCATGTAGCAATCGCTCACTCGTCTTCCAAGAAGCTGATTCCCTGCGTGTCCTTTCGTATACAGGAGACATCGACGACGACCTTCCCGAAGGTCCCGGCCTTCGAGCGCGTATCCGTGTTCGCCAAGCCGTGTCGCCCGACTACCGCAATCGGGACACGCACGTCGATCCGGAAGTGTTGGAGCGGTCCGCTACCAGGTTGCTTGCAAGGTTCAAGCTCAGGTTCAGCGACGTCCGTCTCCTTCTCACTGCTGCACGGTGCGCTATCGTCGGGCCGTCGATTATCTCTCTCGCCCGACCTGACCTTGCAATGTCCCCTTCCGAACTGGACATAGTGACCGGCAGAGGGAAAGCTCCAGCCGTCGCCGATTTCTTCATTCTAGCCGCGTGCTACAGAGTAGTGAAGGTCCCCGACGATTCGGACTACGACGAAGTCGAAGGCATTGGATTTGGTCCTGTGTGGAGTCTTGCGCTGGGCGATAATCTCAAGATCAACATAATAGAGTCGATCACGGACGAACCTCTCGACGCTGTCGTGCGATTCCACTTCACCTGTGTTGTTGCTGCTTGGCACGCAGACGGGATATGGCTTGCTTATCCGGAACTCCTCAAGGAGGCGTTAGTCATCACGACGCCTGCAGCGTATCCCATCGAGAGCGGATTCGCGCGTCGGTTCTCTGTGTGGTCTCACTTCAGGCTACCTATATAGACCCCCCTTATGGTGTAATTATGCCCATGACTTAATTGGCCCTAAGGGGGGTCTGAGAGAAAGTTAACCCATGGGGTGTTTTGGGTTAACCCATGCATGGGCTCGCCCACAGTGTAGCCTGGGGCAGCCCATTTGTACGTATAGTGGGCTTGCCCATTGACCCTCTTGGACCCCCGGCACCGCCGGGGAAGAAAAATTCGATTTTGCGCGCATTTTTGCTCCGTTTCGCATGAGCCTGGGTGATTGTTCAAGCTTTGATTTTTGCAGTGTTTATGGGCTATATATCAGGCAGATTCAAGCATGTTTTTTTTTGGTTGGTCACATGGGCCAGTAGCTGCTGGATTTGCATATACAATCTCAAGCATCCAGCCTTTGGCAGGGCCGGCTGGCTGTGCTTGTGTTCCTACCTACAGCAGGTGCACAGCTTGTCAGGGTTCTGCCCCAAACCTCGCAGTGGATTCTGTGCCCTCTGCACCAGCAGCAACTTTCATGTATAGGATTACTTTCCTTGTGAATCACGTAGATTGGGGTGGTTCATGCACTTGCAACTTCTATTGATTTTATAAGGTATACATCAAGTAGATTTGTCAAATGTTCATATTGGGCTGCCATTTCCTGATTTGTGTTATTAGGACAGTGTTTTTGTTCTGATTCATATGACTTTTATTCGTGCCTGATGAATCAAAGGTGCTTCTATCAGTTGTTTGCTACCAATCAGGGTCCAGTCTAGTCTGTAGTTTACCGCGCGACAGCTGTCAGGAGGGTCGGGTTATTATGTAAACATTTTGAAATGGAAATAGTTTCCCACACACCATTTCTGCTATATTCCAGCGGCAACATTGATTCTGCCTTGATTTTGTATGAGATAGAGTCTGAGAGAAATGTACTAGTACCCCTGTTAGATTAGAATGCTTGATTTTAGCTGAGGAAAGCACTAACCTGAACATTTGCGTAGTCTCTCCTAGACAGACGCTCTATGTACTTGAGCTCGGTGCCCTCGCTACATAGAGTCTGTTGTTTACCGCGGGGGTCTGATCGTGTACTGATTGTATTATATAATATCATGTAAGCCGGCAACTTCCGAACTTCGTTCTAGCAGTTCTCTCCTACCAATACAGACATAGTTTCAAGGTACTATACTCTCAGAGGGATTTAAATAATGTTCTGAAACACTCTGTGGAATATCTACAGTACGGTTTGAAGAAAAGCAGGTTCCCAGTGTGCTCTCGTGAGGTCGGATCTGCTTCGGCCGAAAGCCTCAGACCGAAATCCCCCGTATTGTGTGCAAGGCATTGTGAGACTCTTTTCAAGATTCTGAGGCGACAGGATCATAGTTGAACTCATTCAAAGTGAGCCTCCCACAAAAAGCATTCAGAAATCGCGTTCTTGAGGTGAGATTTACGCGACTCGAAGTCTGCTTACATGATATTACCTAATACAGCAGGTACACGATCCGACCCCCGCGGTAAACACAAGACTAACATTTGCGCTGATTTTCAGCCAACTGGCATTAGCGGAAGCAATTTTGATTTCGTCCAGTTCTCCATCTTTTTCCTCTGTTGAAGCGTGTAGGCCAATGAGGTGACAGTCAAGAGTATGGTTGGGCATTTAAGATTTCAACTAACGTGCCCCACGAGCTGCATCGACACGTCATGTTTTGATGATTATGTAATAACCGGACCCTTCAGCCGGCGATCAAGGGACTTGACAGACCACGACATTCTGCAGGTACGCGGAACCTTGTGTTGTTCTGTCTGTTTACAAGAGACTAGGTCCAGTCAGGATGAGCACATGTCCTATGTTTAGTGATAAGCTGCTCTTCAGGTGAGCTCCTGACGTTGTCAAATCTCTGAAAGTTCTTTAAATTGAACCTACCAACTTCTGGCTTGGAGCATAACTGCCTGTACTATCCTCTATTTTAATTTGTTGCCCCTCAAGGGACAGTATAGGCAGACAAGCCAGCCCCCAAAGGGCTTGCAATTAAGCCACCAACTGTAGTAATTGGCTCAGACATGGTCTCAATATCCCCTATTTCTTTCTGAGTTACCGCTACTTGAGTGGGTTAGTGAGCTAAGTGACACAAGTTGAGCATTTCAGATGGTAGTGCTTGCAAAACGCTTCAATGGAGTGACTGAAGTCACAATTCCATCCAGAAATGCCCGAAACAACATATTTTCAGGTCAGACCCACGATTTGAGTCAAAATTGTGCTAATTGAGTCCAAGAAGGCATCCAATATTGTGAAGCTTTGAAAACACATCAATTTGAGCCTATGAACTCCCGGATCAGAGCAAAACTTCTTGTGCTATTCCCCATTCAAAATTTCTCCGATTCAGGTGACAGGAACATGACCCCTAATGTATAGACATGCTCAAAGAGCCTTTGAAAGCAGCTTTCTAACGGTCCTACTTTCAGGGAAAACAGTCCACTGGTGGCTGAGATATTGGCCATTCAATCCTGAAAAGTGTCGCGTCTCAGAATGTATTTTGTGTTTTGCAGGCCAACCAGGCCACTAGGCTCAAGGTGCCCATAATGACTTTTGTAAAGCTCAATCAGCTCTACAACTTTGGTTTCAAGTCTGATTTTAGGTCAAGTACTGGTATCGACCAAAAAGTGTCACAAAAGCCATTAACATTATGTGTAGTCTGATGGTGCACCCACCGGGTGATTGGAGTGATTGGGGTGACATGAAAGATAGGTTACAAGGAAGCTCTCGGATGAGCTAACAAAGTATCACACCAGAAAACAGAAAATTTTGATATAGTCAAAAACCTCTCCAAATGCTAAGCATTTGGACAGTCTTTGTTCACAAACCAAATGAGCTTCCAAATGCTTAGCATTTGTAGAACTAAGCATTTGGAGAACCTTCTTTGACTACATCAAATTTCTCTTTTTTCAGTGTGATTGGACTGAAAAGGAAGAAATGTGAACCTTCAGATGCAATGAAAATGAATTATGCTGTTTACAACATGGTAGAATGAGTTGACGAGTCTTGCTGTTTCTGCAAATACAAACTTCTATGCCGTGATGAGTTCTGGTGTTGCTTCATTGTGATGTAAAGCAGCAAACATCTCAAAGTATCTGAGTGTCGAAACATTTGAATTCCTCAAGGAATTTGATTTCTGTAATCTCTACTGAATTTGCTGAGGTGTTTCTCATATTTCTTGATGATTTTGATTTAGTAGCAATTACTTTCATGTTGTTGGAATATGCCGTGTCACCTCAGTGATCTCATAATCATGTTTGAGGGCTGTGAAACAGTGGTAGTTTCAAAAGATTTTAAGGCCAAAGTGGGATGACCCGGTGTAATAAAAGTACATGGGATATCCCATGACTATAAACAAGGTCAATGGGTTAGCCCACTGGTGTATATGGGTTACCCCATGACTGTAAATAAGGTTGATGGGATAGCCCACCAGTGTAAATAGGTTATATGGGCTATCCCATGGCCATAAATAAAGACGATGGGATTAGTGTTGTCAGGGTCGGGTCGAAGACCCGAGACCCGACCCAAGCCCGGGCTTTTGAGCCCGACCCGACCCGACCCAGGCCCGAGCTCAACGAGGGTCGCGGGTCGGGTCTCAGAATCTGAGAGACCCGAGGCCCGGGTCAGCGACCCGGGTCGGGCACCTGAAATTCTGGGGGGTGTTGAGGACCTTGGGTGAAAGCATTAATGAAAATTTTCTACTTCATAGGCTCACATTTTCCGTTTCTAGATTTGAAGATAGATTTCGTGCGAATCCCAAGAGAGAATGGCGGCAAGTCAAATGTTGATCGGCAAAATCCGAATCCCATCACCTCCCACGACCCAAATACGGCAATTCTTACCGCAGGCTATGAGCAATCGACCTTGAATCCATCTAGAGTGTATCGGGAAAGCAAAATGACCAGCTTAAAAGCAATACCTATAGCTGAGGAGGTCTCTTGACATGAGATCAATTTATCTCGTGTGCGACCCGGGTCGCGACCCAGGCCCGACCCGACCTTACATTCAGGGTCGGGTCGGGCGTTGAACTCGACCCTGACCCTCCCCGACCCGACCCAAGCCCGGGCTCGGCGGCCCGACCCGACCCTGACAACACTAGATGGGATAGCCCATCATTGTGAATAAGTTATATGGGCTACCCCACAATTGTCAATAAAGTTGGTGGGATAGCCCACTGGTGTGAATAACTTTGGGCTATCCCATTACTGTAAATAAAGTTGATGGGATAGCCCACTGGTGTAAATGAACCATGTGGGCTATCCCACAAGCATAAATCAAGTCAATGGGATAACCCACTGTTGTATACGTAGATGATAAGTTGTGTGGACGGCCACTCTATAGCTGTAAATGATATAGACTGGATCTCTGAAGAGTATATCATTATATACTGTATAATATGCAGCTGTAGTACAATTTAATCTGAGACTAATCATACTCTTGTGCTTAAGCTATTCCATAGTGCTCATATCAGAAATGAACTCTCTGCTACTCAGGTTTGACCAAATTAAAAGCCAATTATAATATTTGAAGAACAGGCAAATCAATCCTAGGCTTTGAAGCACATGTTTAAGCAAACCAATGGGGCTATTTACAGTGCTTACTGTTTACTGTTTATTTGGGCAAGATAAATGATGCTACCCACTTTTCATTGCAACTGACAATGACTACTGTCACCAGCAACGTACTTTTCGATGAAAAGAGAGCTGCATGAACCGCCCCAATCTACGTAAATCACAAGGAAAGTACCATGCAAATACATGCAGATCCAGCAGCTACTGGCCCATGTGACCAACCAAAAAAAAAAAAACATGCTTGAATCTGCCTGATATATAGCCCATAAACACTGCAAAAATCAAAGCTTGAACAATCACCCAGGCTCATGCGAAACGGAGCAAAAATGCGCGCAAAATCGAATTTTTCTTCCCCGGCGGTGCCGGGGGTCCAAGAGGGTCAATGGGCAAGCCCACTATACGTACAAATGGGCTGCCCCAGGCCACACTGTGGGTGAGCCCATGCATGGGTTAACCCAAAACACCCCATAAATTAACTTTCTCTCAGACCCCCCTTAGGGCCAATTAAGTCATGGGCATAATTACACCATAAGGGGGGGTCTATATAGGTAGCCTGAAGTGGTGGTCTGCATTTCGGAAGTACGTGGAAGCCGGATTCCGCGTTCACCTCAATGAGTATCCTCGCCCTCACATTTGCGGTGAAGACGTGAATTGTCCTGCAACGCTGCGGTCCTCCGACGATGCAGGCTGCCGGTTCTTTGCTTTCCCGGAATGGCGATACACCGGTGAATCAGGCCTACCAGACCCGACGTGCTGGACAATGGGCGGTTCTGGGTGTAGCAAAGGCATTTTGAGGAGGGACGGTGCCCCTGTGAATCTCGTCGTGTGTGCAGACCGTGAGTACCCGAACGGTCAGAGGACAAGAACTGAACGACTGTTTCAGGAACTGCGTGGTTGGAGGCAGCTGAGGCGTACCTTTCGTCAGACGTAGGGCCTATGCCCTTCGGTGGCGCTCCAGATTACATGTAACGAGTTCTGATAGTGAAATACAACATGACGCGCTCATCTTGTTGCAGCGTAAAGCGTTTGACTTCGGATTGCTTTGCATCGCACAGGAGCCCTAGTTGTAATATAAAGACTAAATACCCTGGTCGTAGCCGCTTTTGCTGATTGTCTTTTTGCGCGGAGCCAGCCACCCCGCAGCTAGCCTGGACGTTTCCCCCTCATTTTGCAGGGCGTTTTCCCAAATCCTTTCTACCTGGTCTCAGCCACCCCCTGGCGCAGGTAACGTTTTTGCAGCTGTTGGCCGCCCTCGGCCGTTGTCTCGGCCTGATGCCGTTGTTTGACATTTCCTGTCAATCATGGCAATCATTGGTCAATATGAGCACTGTAATATATATGACCACCGTCTCTTCAAGAAGTCCCATCGTGAGTCCCCTTCCACTGCCCAAACCTTCAATCTCAGTCATTTAGAATTGTACTGAAGTCCAAACTAATCTCAATTTGCGGCGCCCACAGAGGAAGGCATGAGGTTATCGATGACACGTCATTTTGCACGTGACGCCTCTGCGTCTCACTTCTCTAAGTCAATGCTGAACCACTTCACCTTTTCTCGGTGACTTGCACTGGGATTCTTTTATTCGAACACGCTCATTTCGATCGCTGGCGACTAGTGTTAATCATTTCAACCCTTCGACAGCCCTTTTTTGGCGACAGACTACTAGTTTGGCATTTGCCCGTATCTGCAACGCCCTTCACTCTCCCCCCTTGTTTCCCGTCCTTTCCTTCGGCCTCACATAACCCTCTAAGCATCCACGTCACATCGGAAACGGCCTCCTCCCATCTCGCCAAATCGTCCCCCTCTATCCCCTTATCTCTCAGTCTCCTTCCCCACCAGAAAAGACTCGCAACAAGACTCAACGCGCCGTTCGGACCCGGAAAGCGGAGAGTCGTCCACTCCTCCACCCCGCCTCCCGGATACGAGTCGCGGAGGAATCCAGTACTTCCGTTGTTTGGTTTGCGCCAGATCGGCTGCATCCCGCGCCACCCACGTCCACCATTTTTCCGCAAACGACGCCGTATCCGACAGCGTAGGTCCCGCACCCTGCCCCATCACCCCGCCCCGCACGCCTCTACCCGCCTGCACCCAAGCTTGGACCTGTGGCGGGCGATTCATGGTCCGCAGCCCTTTAGATGTCACGCCTTTCTCCCACTTCACCCATTCGTATGCTTCTTCTATGCTGCTCAAGGACTCCAGCAACCCGTTGAAGGCTTCTCCCAAGCCAGTCGTTGTAACCTCCGCATATACCTGCGTGAAATACTCGGGCGCGTCGGCAGGACACGCCGGCGGCGCTGGCGCCTCGGGTGGTGCTTGTTCTTCTTCGTTTCTGCCCCCGCTGTCGCCTCTAGTTCCGTCCCCAGTCTTGCGTTTGGCGGTAGAACTGCTGGCACCGCCTTCCCCCGCCTTTGGCTTGGGACGAGGCCTTTTGTCACCACTTCCACCGCTCCCATTACCCTCTGCATCGGCGACGCGCGCTCTCTTTTTCGCCCCGTCCTCCGACCTTTCCTCCCCACCTCTCTTCTTCCCCCGCTCCCCCTCACTACTCTTCTTCTTCGGCACCTCCTTCTCTTTCCCCTTAACCTTCTCTTTCACCACCTCTTTGCCTTTGCCCTTCGCCTTCTCCCCTGCACCCTTGTGAGCCGATTTCGACTTCGACGTCGCTACTTTCCGCCCAGCCTTCGATTTCGCTGTCTTGGCTTTATCAGACGCCTTCCGTCTCTCCTTGCGTCTCTCGGCGTCCCTCGCCCGTTGTTTTGTTGAGCGGATCTCCTCCTCAGGCTCCGTCTCGGAGTCGCTATCCGAGCTGGATGACCCCGACTCGCTATCGGTGCCGCTGCCGCTCGTGGAGCCACTACTGCTCTCACTGTCGTCACCGCTGTCGCCGCTGTCTCCGGACCAATCGTCGACTGCGTCGATTCTGTATTTCGCCCGGGACAAAGGATCGTCGTCGTCGTCGGCGTTGTCCTTGGGTAACGCCGCCTCGGCGCACTGTTGTGGTGCTGCACGATCGTCAGTCAGTTACATTTCCTCCTCGCAGCGAAATCAAGCACTTACTATATGCCGTTTTCAGCCAATCTCTCATAAAATCCAAGACGTCTCTACCAAACCTAGGTTTCGCCCATTGCGGGAAGTGACTAGGCATTGGCTCCAAGTTGCGTCCATACGCCACGCTACAATGCACAGGTTAGTCCTTTAGTCGCCTCTCTAGAATATCGCTCACGGGAAAGTCCGCAAATCCCCGTCGTAAACAGGAATAGGCCCGCCAAAGACCACAAAACTCGACAACCCAGTATACTCGTACACCCCCTTCAGCACCTCAGTCATAAATGTCCCCAAGTTGTCTATGCATCTACAGCCGTCGACTCGTTAGCTTCTCCCCGCGGATTCGTACCCCAGACTCACATTTGTCTGTCCTTCGGCGTCTTCGAAGGCGGCCCCTTCATCTTCTGCAAATACTCCTCGCGCTGCGCAGCAAGCCTCGTCCTTCGCCCTCTTCATCAGCCCCTCGCGCTCCTCGTCTGAGAGCTCTTGATATAGCTCACGCGCCACCTGCGCTCGGAACGGCGCGTTAGGTCCCTTCCCCGTTTTCAAAGTCACTCCGTCGGCTTCCACCAACTCCGCCTTCCACCGCGCCTCCACCACGGGTCTGATCTCTGTATCATACGCCTCATGCATATATTGTTGAAACCCTTGCCTCGCCTTGGGCGGTGACTTGATCCCCGACAGCTTCGCGAGCAAAAGCCCCCATGGATCTTGCGTCCGGTCGCGAGTCGTAGGGCGGCGAACCTTTTTCGCCCGATACTTCAACCACCGGTTAATGCGCTATACAACAACTTGTCAGTCAGCACCGTGAAAAAAACTTCATTGACCCGCCGCCCACTACTCACCGCATTCAAAGTCTCCACCCGCGATCTCTTCGCCGCCGTCTCCTCGTCATCCAACTCCTCCACGGCCGGTGTTACCATCGGATCATACTCAGGCAGCGGCTCGTCCGGCTCCTCATCGTCAGCAAGGCGCCACGAGATTTGCGCGTGGAACTCGTTGCACACATCGCGCACGTAGTCGCGTTCTGCGCGCCACCCACGCTCCAGCGCGTCCAGGTAGCCCGGCAGATGAGGACTCAAAATGGACTCCCTTGCCCCCTCAGCCCACAGCTTCAAATTTCGCCGATCTTTCTTCTCCTTTCGCGCCCACGTCCGCTTGCGCGGGCGGGTCTGGTGTTTTTTGGGACCCTTGGATTTTGCCATGTCTGTACGTTCTGGATCGGGACTCAGCCAACGTGTTCAACGGGGGGGAACAGACTTCTCACATATCAATATCCGTATGTCGTCGATGTCACCCTCGAAGGCCGCTACGCGTCAAGGCAATTTGGGCAGCCAACTACCAAATTCGGACACTCTCCTACCATCACATCAACCCTTTCATCCGCTCATTCGGGCTCCATATCTTTTCCCATTTGGTCTTGATCTCT